>JAATLQ010037710.1:33901-61931 GCA_013421005.1 Heliconius erato x Heliconius himera | reverse complement strand
AATTTAATTAATCAATTAACCAATAAATGATTACTTAACGTATTACTGTCGTTTCCAATACATATCACAACAGCCACACACACCATAAATAAAAATGCACGTCGAACGAGAATCCACCGGAGCTGCTCAATAAATCACTTAATTCGTTAAAAACCGTCGAAGCCTCTTTATTATTCAAGACGCGAATACGTTATAGATTTCTCGCGTTATTTCTTTATATTTTAAGACGTTAATTCGTTAAATTGATTTGTTTTTTTTTTGTATAATTTTGATGGAATTAGATTTGAGATTGGATTTTAGATTAGTTCTTTTTTAATAGTAAACTTGGAAAAAGAATATAAAAAGAAAATACTCATGACTTCATAGCTGAATAGATAGAATGAAACTAGTGTGAAGACACTCTGTTGTCCGTTGCCTGTCAGAATTTGAGATATTATACAGTATTATTTTGTTAGTTTCACGCTGTATCTCGCACATAACAGGGTTAGCAGAGGCAGCTCGGGAGCCTGGGGAGTAAGAGACTATTTCCATTTTTTACTTTTCGCCAAACTCTCAAAGCTTTGTGTATTGATTGATGGCGAAACTTAACGCCGCATTCTGTTAAAAAAACAACAAAATATTTTTAAATATAAACGTACCCTTGAAAGGAATTATTCTTTAAGTATTTCAGACATTTATCTTTTTAGATGATGTACAAAATTTTGAACGTAGCGGGATTTGAACCCGCAGCTTTGGAAACTATCCAAGATATTGTTGAGAAATATTTATCGATCTATATCTCTATCTATCGATTATCGATAAGTATCGATAAGATACTTTATTTTTTCTTAGTAAAACACAACTTGGTCTCTAAAATTGGCTTAGTAGATTATCCAAAAAGTATTTCAAGTTCTTAAGCTGGTAATAAAATGCGACGTTTGGGGGAAAAAGTCGTATGTCAGTTGGTGTCAGGAGTGACTTAATTTGGAGGCAGACAAGTTTTTCACTTTTGCCGTTCCCCTGATAAATGTTGAAGAAAGTAATATTTCAATATTTTTTAAATGTTAAAGATTTTTAAAAAATGGAAATATTATTTTATTATTATTAATATAATATTAGTATTGAGGCCGTTATGGCTAAGAGGCTCAAGCGTGTGACTGTAAACGCGACAGCTGTGGGTTCGATTCCTACTCGGAGGACTGAAATATTTATTATTTTCATTTTCTCCTTGTAATGAGGCTAAGCGCGGCGTTGAAATCTACCACTAAACACGCAATGCAACAAGATTTCGCCGGAAAGTGGGTAACGGAGTGTCTTAACACTAGGCTCCGTCCGCCGGCCTCAATTTTTAATGTTTATCTAATTCAATGACAACTGGTTCCAAAATAAACAACTTTTCTTATCATTTGTCAGTCTGTTAAAATGAACCACATTGTTTTAAATTTAGAGTGAAGTGTCTGAACACTCAAAAATAAATACTCTTCTATAGAGGAGAATTCCTCTAAATAACTTTATTTATATGGCATTTTAAAAACAAAAATGGTGTAAATAATCTTTGACCTTATGTTAAAGTTAATATTGAGATCTATTTTGAAACAATGGAATTTTTACAGCAGATTTCACTTGAAAGTGTGCATATATTATTAACTTTAAAATTTTCAAAGGATTTGTTCTATAGACAGTTGTCAAATAAATAGAACATATATATTTATATAGTACTAGCGCCCCAACCGCGGCTGCGCCTGCTTGAACTTGAAAGATTTTTAATTTAATGTTACTTTAGTGTACCTATATAGGTAAAATTGGTATGGTGTCTTCACTGTGATTGACAACCGTGATTATCCCTGAATATAAATTCCATAAATCCATCATAAATTCCAAACTCGCGGTCTCGATCTCCGCTATATTCCAGTGAAAGTCTCGTAAAAATCGGTTAAGCTGTTCTGAAGATAGCCTCGAACAAACAGAAATACAGAAAGACAGACAAAAAACTGAAATCATTTATTTGTGTTTTAGAATTGTACAACTTAAGTGTCTTAAGACTAGCTTCCATCTGCCTACCTTGATGGGTGCGGCACACAGCGTGAAACTGATTTATAATCATGTAAATAAAGACCTATACGCACTTGAAATAACACGCATACGTTTTGAAGTGAACAAACAGACAATTAAATTTTATTTATATATATATAGAAGATATATGAAAATTTATACTAAAAATATATTCTCTATTATTCTTTACTGGAAGAACATTTGAACTGTCCAACATATTCACGTCTAGCGGAAAAATTAAAGTTTCCAAACAAAAGTTAAACCTATTGTTGTCTTCAGCTCTCTCTTTAAAATTCCTTTTCATAAGCTCGATCGTATGAGCTTTGTTGTACGAGTTCTACTTATGACGATTTGTGCATACGTTGTTTTGACTTTTTGATATTATATTATTGTTTTTGTTTAAGTTTATAATGTGAATTTGACTTTGAAATCTTAAATTTAGGATTATTGCTTTTCACGCTGTATCCCGCATATAGTAGGAGGGGGGAGGGAATCAGAAGGAACCAGAAGGAATGTGTAGAACAGTAAGACACTCCGCTATCGATTCTCGGCTAATTTTCGTGACATTGTGCGACGAGTGATGGAATTTAATAGGTGGGACTCGAACCCACAAGCGTCGGCGTTTACTGTCCGATGATGAGTTGCTGTGCCACGATGGTCTTTAATATTTTGAAAAAATGATGGCTTTCCGCGCAATTTTTGACCGGAAACGCGGCTGGTGGGAAAGAATTTTATTCGTATTCCCGCAAAACATACAAAACACAGTTTTAAGTTCCTCTACTGAACACGCCTGTCTCGAAAATTGGGCTGAAAGTGAGGAATTGTATGTGCCACTTTGAGAAACTATGCTATTTTATTTGACTCTGTATATTGATTGGTTCGGGTTGAATCATATAATACTTTTTATTTTCAGATACCTTCAGTGAACTGAAATTTTGAATACACGTGTAGCTCAAACTTCAGTCCATGGTTTGGTGAGTAATGTCATTTTAAATTATATATTTATATTAAAAGTAAATTGACTGCCATCTTGAGTGACTATAGCGGGTCACTCAAGATAGCGGGCAATTCACTTTTAATATACTCATACAATATGGGAACCAAATGAAAGCATTTACTGCGAATAGCTAAAAAAATAGCTATAACTATACACTCGAATAAATTAAATATTTACTTAACTTTATATTATTTTCTTTTCTTCGCTCTGATGTCGTTAGGCGAAGCGCGGCGTCGAGTTCCGCCACTCAACACGTAGTGCCCCCAGAATTCAGCGAAAAGTCGAGGACGGAGTGTCTTAATACTACCTACCCTCTGCCTACCCTGCTGTGTACGAAATGCAGCGTGAAGCTGATTTAAATTTGTTTTCATCAAAAAGTGGAAAGTAAATAACAAGTTTTTTTTCTTCACCATATTTAAATAAAATCTCTTATTATTTTTTTTAGTTTCAAATTTATTTTATGAGGCCAGTGCGAAAGTGAGTCCAATAGGCTCTGTAGTCTAAGCTAACTATCCTGTATAGTTACCAGAAGGAAGAAATTAAAAAAAAAAAAATAAATCAAATCAGCTTCACGTTATATCCCGCACAGATCAGGGTAGACATAGATAACCTAGTGTTAAAACACCCCGTTGCCCATTTTCTGCCGAATTCTGGAGGCATTGTGTGTTGAGTGGCAGAACTCTACGCCGCGCTTTTTGACTGGACACCAGAGTGAAGAAATGGAAATATAAATTTAAATAAATAATAATAATTAAAATATTAAATAATAATTCATTTCGACGTGTGAGAATCGAACCCACAACCGACGTTAATAGTCACACGATTGCGCCACTGCAGCACCAACCCTCAATACATATAAATGTACGTATATATTTTTCTACGTGGCATTTGAATACAATAACCTCTTTAATCCTATTTATTCTCCAAGAGAATGTTTGTATTTCATAAAATAAAATAAAATTTTATAAAATCCAACTAACTGATGTGTTTGTTTGTACAAACATTTTATCCTATATATCTATCCTACAAAATAGTAGAAATAAAAGAATAGAATAGTAACTGGTAAAGACAATCTTGATACGATGTTGTGCCAACATGTTTTGCTGACTGTTAATCGTCGCTTTGTATCTTTCTTGTTTTTATATATTTCAGTTTTTTTGTGGATTGTATATTTGAAAATTGTAGCTATGCTTTAATAGAATATAGTATAAATAAGCTAGAGTAAATTAGACAGATTGTGGGTTCGATTCCTACTCGCGGACATGAAATATTTAATATTTTCAATTCCTCCTAAATAAACAATTCCTCTAGAAAAATCGGCAGAGAGTGGAGAACAGTAGTGTCTCTTAATGGGAACGCAGTCTCATAACACTAGGTTCCCAGGTTCCCTCTGTCTATCCTGCATTGTGCCGGATACAACGTGAAGTGGATACAGCATCAGAAATATTTATTTCATTTACGTCACGTCACAACAGAATGTTTAAAATTGTCGACGTGTTTTAGTTCTTAGAGCGTTATATAAAAATACAGCTGTCATACATTTTACAGCATACTGTTTCGACAACTTTAATTTCTTAAGTTAAGGGTCAGCTGAGACTGTATTGAAATAATTGTATAATTAATTACAAAGCAAACTGAAAAGTTTAAATTAATTTTGTCTTATATATGTATTTATACACAAATAATAATTTCAAAGTACCGTGTCACTCTGTTCCCCATTTTATGTAAAATAAGATATAGCTTAAATCCACTATAGGGGGAGACCTCGGTTAACCTTTGAAAACACAGTATCAAAGATACTAGAGGAAGGTCACGTAAAAAGCATGAGGGCCCCTGGGAGGGCATGTATGAAGAGGTTGATGACATTGGACGAGGCGAAAGAGGTATGTAGAGACCGTAGCGTTTGGTGCTCCGTTCCCTCTGACTACCCCGCTAGGGATAAAGCGTGAAGCTAAGTTAAGTTAAATCCACTAAAAACCATTAACGTGAGCATCTAGGGGCGCTTGACAGAAGTGTTAGCTTAAACTAATCTAAGTTAAACTATTTAATATTGAAATTGGTTAAATAGAGAAAAGTTTAGTTTATTACTTAAATTTTATGTATACTAATATGACAAAGTAAGGAAAGGTTATTTATTAATAAAGTTTATTGATTATAAAATATATTTTATTCTTAGTTACAATTCTTGAATATATCCATTTTAATTTAGGTATATAGATTTCTAGTATCATTATTTAATCCTACGACAGTAATAGTTGGTATTTAAGTTATATGCTCGCTATCAACAGTATATGTCTCTTACCACTAAGCACTTAGTCATCTGAAGAAAGGAGAAAGAAGCGTCTGTTCATAATACGGCTAGCTGTGAGTAAGACTGAGAGAGAAGGAGCTTACCTGCGGCTACTGAATGTGAGAGAAAGGGAAGCCAGACAGACTGGCGCCGTAACGCGTTACGTAACGAAGTGGTTTACTCTCACCCAGAAGAAGTTATCACTTCAAAAGTGCTAAGATTATGTGAGAAGCTATAAATTATACGAACTACTGACTTTTTCTTATTCTGGCTCAACCATTAGACCAGCTTGTCTATTATTGTATTGTTACCTAATCTAAAACTGCAAAATGTTATAATTATGTTGTTATTATAACTGAGTCACATTCAGTTTCTTAAATTTCATACATAATACATAATACATTGACATAATAGATGCTTGTCGTTATATGCGGAATAGACAGCGTGAAGCTAAGATACATAAGATAACATAGATAAATACCAACATTTAATTAAAATATATATATATATATGAAATTAAAATATATAAAAAAAAAACCTCGCCTTATTTCCGGCAAGCAAGGACGCACAGACAAAATGCTCAGCTCTTATCATTATTTAAATGTCTTCGCGTCCTTCACACTCCGCTTGAACGAAGGTTGCTCTCAAGCTGCACTCTAAAGATTTATAACAACCAAAATGGTTGTATGTTTTTTTTACAAATGCTAAATATTTTTATAGATTCACGTTGTATAAGTGTATAACGTTGTGTAACATAGAAGGGGAGAGGGAACCTAATGTTGTATTGACGTTGAAATGAAAATAATTTATTTCCCTCAGTGAGAATCGAACTTATAATCGTCATGTTAACAGTAACGCTGTGCCGCTTCATCAATACGGCCTTATATATATATTTAGGTGTTTTACACATATTAAAGATAGAGAGATTTGATTTTAATTTTTAAAGATAGAGAAAATCTAAAATCCCACCAAAAACACCCTGTACAAAACTAATCAAGTCTCAATGCACCTGTTGGTTCCTTTAAAAAAAATAATAAAATCTCTAGGTAAAGCCAAGCCAAGTCTAATATAATATGGTTCTTACTTACTACCTTACTGTGAGTTTTTTTTATTAATAATGTTAAATTTTACTTAACCGATCGTTAAACATTTTTATTACGTGTATAATTATACAAATCAACGGCCAAATTACATAAAGCTATCTCAATTTCTATACTGAAAAAAAAACCGAATTTGTACCCACAATCCACCCCTAAATAATTTCTGTCAAACATTTCATTCACCCTTAACCACATAACAAATTTAGTCTGGAACATCACACATCTACATACATCCATCGCATTGATTGCAAACAGAATGTCTTAACATCAAGTTTGGACGACCGAAGTAAAGTTCGCAAAGTTCATTATGAAGCGAGATCTCGTCCATGCTAGTACGAAAAGCAAATAACTTAAATGTACTGTGTAGTATTAAGATGTTTCGAATTAACAATTCCATATGTTTCATGTATAGTGCTATAATAATATTAGGCGGGAAGTGGGGAGCGGAAGTTTCGTAACACTATATTCCAGGCTCACTTTGCCTATTTTGCCATGTGCGGGAAACAGCGTTAAGCTAAAAAAGAAAAAAATATATATTTACACACTAGACATCCTCGTGGCGCAGTGGGACAACGTTTATCTGTAAACACGATGGTCGAGGCTCGATCCCTAATCAGGGAAATGAGATTATAGATAAAGCCAAACCGAAGTAAAGTTCGTGAAATTCATAATACAGCGAGATATTGTCCATGTTAGTATAGCAAATAACTTCAATGTAATTTTTAGTATTAAGATGTATAAACATTTTCATATATAAGAGTGCATATTTGACAGAAAGTGAAACAACAATAGTAAACACTAATGGGAAACGTAGTCTCTTAACGCTAGATTCTTATATATAGATATCCGTCTTCTCCCGTTCCCTGTGCCTGCTTTGCTATGTTCGGAATACAGCGTAAAGAAAAAAAAGAAAAAAATATTCACACATTAGAGGCCGTCGTGGCTCAGTGGGACTGCGTTTGTCTATAAACACGATTGAGGTTCAATTCTCAATCACGGAAATGAGATTATATTAAAATTATTTCTCTACTTTGATAGACAAAGTACGGCGTTCCGCTACTCAATACGTAATGTCTCAAAAACGTCAGGCAGTCTCACGTTAAGAGAGCTTTTGAGTTCAATTTCCACTCAAGAAATCTTTTGGATGACAAGAGCATCTAATTTTGGGAATCAAACCTACAACCACACACGCCTTCAACCATTTGGGCCTTAAACATAAAATATTATATATTATACTAAAAGCACCGTAAAGCTACACCAATACTATGAATAAACCTTTACGCATTCTAACCACGATTTGATAACTTAATTCATAGCATTGGATTATGTGGGAATGTTCTAACAACAGGGATATTATAAAATTATATATTGTATAGTATAGAATAGAATACAATAGTATAAAATAACGGGGTTGAGGTTAAACAGATTATCGTTTACGTTTGAAGTGTTGTGTTTATTATATAATTAATATTATAAATTAGTAAATTTCACAGTAACTAATACCAGTCGTGGTAAAAGTTCAAACACGCCATAGGTTGTGGGTTAGATTCTCACTCGAGGAATTGAAATATTTTATGTTTTCATATCTACACTCTGGTGTCGAGGCAAAGCGCGGCGTTGAGTTCCACCACTCAGTACGCAATGCCTTTAGTATTCGGTGGAAAGTGGAGATCGAAAGAAGCTTAATGGGAACCGAGTCTCCCTGCTACGTACAATAGTAAATTCAAATGGATGTTGCAGATTCATATCGCTCCTCTCTCTAGAGCCCTAGCCACCGATGCATGAACCCTTGTCCCGTCGGAAGAGTGTTTTCCATATTTTTAAATTTATTACTTATAAGAATTTATATTTAAAAATGTAAAATTTTATCCCCTTATACATATAATAAAAGTATATATAAGTATATGTCAAACTCTAAATAGATATATGACACAAAAATAAATATTTCCAATTCACAGTAGATAGACTAACTATTCAGTTTTTAATAATAATAGTATAGAAGAATAGATATTAATTTAACAAACCATCTAATCACAATAATATTAGAAACTGACTTAATTACCCAACTTTATATTTATACAAACTTATACATAAATTTAGGGCACTTTCAACATTGTTTTCTCATTTGCGAAAATTCGAACTTCTAAGAGCTCTTGCCGAGCCAATTGTTGTTTCGAATTCGCTACTTTTTTAATCACGGCCAGATCCGTTTTATTAACTTTGCGCTATTGGATAGTGCTTGTGTCGAAGTTTTATACGAACATTCTGGAGTACTTAGAATATATTTTTAGGGTACCGTCCCTTAAAAAGAAAAAAGTAAACACTAATATGAAACCCTAATAGTACATCACTTTGCAGTCCGTCTGTTTGTCTATCAAGATCATTTATACCGAGACCACGTGGAGGTATGAAACTTAAATTAATATCAAGTATTAAAATTTCAAGATCGAGCATTTATGCATAGTTTTTGCTGAGATTTCTCTTTTAGTGGAAATGTGGGAAAAAATATTGAAATAGAGTTGTCGTTATGAGATCGAGATTTTTATTTGTTTATATATTTTTTTTGTTAGGATTCATTAGTTGTTTTATTAGAATAATAAGACGGATAGGATATATTGCAATCTTATTATCTGTTTCGCTTTTCCTATGAAGTCTCTTACACAGTTCACTGACAGTAGACTATTGTTCCCGTGTACGTAATAAAGACTGACTAACGAATTCTTAAAGTATACCTATTTTTTTACATCTTTAAAGTGTTATTCCATACTAAGGAAAGAAAAATGCTTATTTAGAAAACGTAAAATTTTTTTTGCGTATTTCGATGTAGCTTGATGAAAACGTATGGCTTAGTGGTCAGAGCGCCTGGTCGGATTCCGGGAGGCGCGATTTTGTATCCCGCTACGTTCAATATTTTTATAAATAGTTTTCTAAATAAGTAAAGTACACCTATTTTTTTAGTTTCACACTGTGTCCCGCACGTAAGAGAGAAAGTAGAGGGAGCCCAGTATTAAGACACTTCCACTTTCTGCCAAATTCTAGAGCCATTGCGTGTAGAGTGGCGTGGTATTGCCTCGATACCAGAGCAAAGATATTAAAATATTAAATATTTTATTTCTTCGAGTGGGAATCGAACCCACAACCTGTTGCGTTTATAGAAGAATACAAGAATGAAAATTAACAAAGTCAAAGTCAAAGTCAAATAATTTTATTCAAAATAAGAAGTTACATGCTTCATTTTTTGAACGTCAAATAATTTACCACCAGTTCACTAAAATTAGTGCCTCAGACCTGAGAAGAACCGGCGTAAGAAACTCAGCGGGACTTATTAACAGAACATTAAAGACTATGAAAAAAAAAATAAAAATAATAATATATTATATCAAAAATTTGAATAAAATTTCATAAAAGGAACCTTACAATCATTATTGAATATCTATTCAACGATATCCCACTTGACATACATAGATTTACATTCTATGATTTTTATTTTTTTTCATAATTATGTACATAGACCGATAAAGATATAACCCTCCTTTGCATCGCGCAGTCAGGTTAAAAGAAGCCTTAAAATGTCTCACAGAGACACAGATTGTATAATTATACAAAATCAAATATGTAATTTCCGATGCGGAGGAAACTAATCGTGGAATTTAAATGGCAATTTCTTACCAAAAATTCAACTTTTTTGATTTAACTGAGCGATCTGAACAGAATTCTTTGAAGGATAATGCGGTCTTGATAATCCGTGGTCTTTTATCTATGTATTGATGAATTGATGAAGTGAAATTTGTAGGCTTATCTTTTTTTGCTAACAAGCAAAAATTGCTTGGCTATAAAAATTTAGATTTTTTTATGGATTTTTGTTTTGTCTTTACAATTATATACCATATCATTATCTATCTGTAGTTGGTCTCTCATGTGTGAGGATCGTGGTCAGCATCAGGGTTACGTCTGGAGTAGATGATCAGCCTCCACCGGTATCCATCAAGCGCGTCTCTCATAACCATATAGGACTTGGAAGATGAAAATTCCATAACTTGATCCCTCCATCGTGATGGTGACCGACCATGTAATGTTTTGCCTTGAATGTTTCCAGCCACAATCCGTTTTTCAAGGCTGTCGTTACTTCTTAGCATTGTGTAGCCGAGATATGAAAGAATGCAGCAACGCTGTTGGCATATAGCGGAGTTATTTGGAGTTTCGTCAGATCTCAGATCGATGTATTTTTGCGTTTTGCAGTCCAGGGTATTTTTAGCATACGCCTCCAGCACTATATAGTGCAGGAATGCAACAATTATGTCTTATTTCTTTCTCTTGCCAGGATAGTTGAAGTCTTTACTCCATACAAAAAGATATCAGTGCTGTTGCCAATATTATTTACAAATTATAATGTTAGCGTCTGAAAATAGAAATATAGGATAAAGGTTGAAATAAAAATAATTAGAAAAAATCATTTTCCTGCTCGTCATTAACGACACCTATAGAGCTGTCATTATGTGTCGATATGTAGTAACTGTGTAAAAATTGTAGTCTCTTAGTTAACTTTAAATTAATAAAATGAATGGATATGGAACAGCGATCTTAGATTTAATCACCATCCGTGATAAGAAAAATAAACCGTTAAGTACCGTGTGCAACTTACCATATTTAAAAAAAACCAGACAAGCGCGAGTAAAGCTCGTCCACTGAGGGTTCTGTGCAAAAATTGGAGGACTCAAGCTTTTTCTGAAATTCAGGCTTAGCTTAGCCTGAGCCTTTTTATCTGGTTTCTCTCTTGAACTAGCGGCTTTAATACCAAATTTTGCCCCCGTTTAAGGCTGTTATTTTTTAGGATTTACAAATGTACAGTTTTCTGTTTTTTTCTAAAATTAGTACTACCTGCAAATGCTAGCTGCCAAATTTCATAACTCTATGTTAGCCAGAAGTACCCTACTAATTTTGATTTCCTTTATAGTGTCAAAATACGAGTTTTTTGGTATTTAACCATAAATGTACAGTTTTAAGAAGTACAGTTTTCCTAAACTAGTACTACCTGTAGAGTCAAATTTCATAATTCTAGGTCAACCGGAAGTACCCTATGAATTTTGATTCCCTTTATAATGTTAAAATACGCGTATTTTGGGACATAAATGGCCATATCTTTTTCTAAATATGAATAGGAACCCCCTAAAGAAAAAATGAATAGGAACGGTCCACGGATATCCCCATACCGTACCTGCCTCATAAGTAAAAGAATTATAAGTAAGATAATCTAAACAGGCAGCAGGTACCAATAAACATAGAATTCATTATTTATTTGAACAAACTTGCATGGAATTTAATTAGTAGTTAGTTGTTTATCATTGCTTATGTTAGAATGCCCAGTATGTATTTACCTTTGACTGTGCTAAATACACAAATGCACATATTAGTAATTTCATTGAAATATTTATTTAGAGACTGAGGGGTTTTATCCCAGCTCGCTTCGCTCACTAGCTTCGCTCGCTGTTACTATAAATTTTAAAATGATTAAAGGACAACATTTTTTTTATATTAAAGCACTGACGACAGTGTTTCCTCACACATTGTATTCTTGATACTGTTAAATAAAAATATTTTTTAATATTAAAAGATGACAACGAAGAAAGATACTCTGTTCCCATTAAGAAAATTCTGCGTCCCACTTTTACGAGTTTTGGAGGCATCGCATATTGCTTGACGAAACTCAACGCCACGTTTTGCCCTGTTACCAGAGAGATACATTCTTCTAATTTATATATAAAAATATCAAACACAATTTTAATTTAAACCCTTATTTTAAAATTCACAGTTAAAATCGCGATCAGAACTTAATTGACTCATAAAGTTAAATGTTCAAAATAATTTTGTCATATTTTGTACTCAACGAGCATTTTCTCTTAGAAGCAACGCCAAGCACACCTTTATACAACTTTCTATTTGAACCCAACTCCGAATTCCAGCAATAAATTTTGACGATTTCGAAGAAAATATGAATAATACGACAGTTACTTAATTTAATATTCTAAATGTCGTTTTCGTGGTACAATTAGTCGTTTATTTGATACTGATATCTGCAGAAAATCATTGTGGGTTCGATTTTTGGGATATTGTCAAGATATAGGCAGAAAGAATTTAGTGTTAAAACACTCTATTGAATGTTATGTGGCGGAACTTAATGCTGTGTTTTGTTTTACAGGAATAAATGAAAATATTCTGTAATTATGATTTATGCTTAATTTAATTAAGCTGAAGAGTATGTTTGGTTGGACGCGCTAATCTAAAGAACTACTGGTTGAAATTGAAAAAATCTTTTTGTGTTGGATACTCTTTTTATTGAGGAACGCTATAGATTTTATTATATCACGTTTATTGTTTCTATGTATCTGTTTCTATTACCTACGGACAATGATCGCTACTCTTATTTATTTTCATTTGACTAAGTGGCCTAAAGAACATAGGAGCAATTTTTTTTATTTTGCAGCTTAACGCTGGACTTATTTTTTTATTTTGGAGCTTAACGCTGTACTTATCCTTGACCTATTATCGTGGACAGAGGGACCCCGGAAGCATAGTGTTAAGACACTTCCGTTCCCCACTTTCTGTCGAATTTTAGAGACATTTGGGCACATATTTTCACACATATTTTCATTTCTTCGCGTTGGCAACTCAAAGAGTTTGAGTTGCCAACGCGAAGAAATGAAAATATAAAATACTTCACTCCGTAATCGGAATCAAACCCGCAACCATAGCGTTTTAGTGAAACACTGCAGACAGCACATCTTAAGCGAATATTATTTTTAACACAAACCATACATAGTTGGCTAATATTTAAAAAAAATAAATACAAACGTAATCAAATAAATCTATTGTTTCAAATAAAAGTTCCAGTTACAGTAATTCACTTATACATATATATGAAAGTTTAAAGTACCTCTTTGCATTTCGATATTGCTTATTATACTCGGTCGATTGGCTCTTATATGTATGTAAAATATAATATATTTGAATGTGAATTAAATTTGGTGTATTGTTTGGCTCTAGGTACCGGTGAATGTATTATTTTCATTTCCCCAGCTATTATGAGACAGAGCGCGCAGTTGAGTTCCGTTAATTGACACTCAACGTCTTAAATACTATGTGCACTCTGCGGAAAGAAAGTATAATATAAAATTCAATTCTATAAAAGTTTTGGGGTGCATAGCAGAGTAGACAGAGGGAACCCGGGAACACTCTATTGCCATTACGAAACCCCGTCCTCCCTTTTACACCGAATTTGCCCTTTTACCAGAGCGAGAAAATGAACATAAAGTTAAAATTTAATTTCCATAAGTGAGAATCAAACCCACAACCGTTGCGTTTACAGCCGTATGCCCCTGCACCACAACGACCTCTCTTATATTATTGTCTCCATACATTTAAATCAAATTAATTTCACATGCCCAGTAATTAACTTAGTTTAAGTCTAATAACATAATCACTCAGAAGTTTGCTTGTAATTGAAACGTAAGACAGATTTACCCTCTAATTCGAGTAGATTGATTTATTGTATTGGTTTTCTAAGGTTATGTATAGAAAGTCAACGCTATTTTAGCGCAATTGATATGTCTTTGAACGACTTTGATGGTTGTGGGTTCAAATTTTATTAACTAATTACTATTTAGCTAGGGTAAGGTAGGCAGAGGGAACCTAGTGTTAAGACACTCCGTTCCCCGCTTTCTGCCGAATTCTGGAAGCATTGCATATTGAATGGCAGAACTTAACGCCACGCTTTTGCCTCGACACCAGAGCGAAGAAATGGAAAATAAATTTAAGTAAATATTTCATCTCCTCGAGTGGGGATCGAAGCCACAACCAGTCGGTTTTACAGTCACACTTCGAGCCCCTGCGCCACGACTGGCCTCTAATAGTTCAAATGGTTTTTTTTATTTATGTATAAATTTAACTAGAGAGCTTCGCCTGTTCGACCACTCGCCAACTCAGATACGCTTCGATCGCTGTTGCTAAAAAGCACAAAACTTGAAGGAGTACTGTATATATATTTTTTTGTATTATTGAATTATATGTTGTTAGCACTTGCACAACACTTTTGTATATTTGAAATGGAATGTTTTTATTCTATTTTTATGTTGACTTATTTAAAGTTGTTTTCACTCTACTTGAGGCCAGTCGTGGCGCACGGGCACAATGTGTGACTGCAAAATCAACTGGTTGTGGGTTCGAGGAGATGAAATATTTATTTAAATTTATATTTCCATTTCTTCGCTCTGGTGTCGAGGCAAAGCGTGGCGTTGAGTTTTGCCACTCAACACGCAATGCCTCTAGAATTCGGCAGAAAGTGGGGAACGGAATGTCTTAACACTAGGTCTTCTCTGCCTACCCTGCTGTGTGCGGGATGCAGCGTGAAGCTGAAAAATGAATAAAAAATATTCTACTTTTTGGAATACTTTTTAGAAAACATTTAAATATATGTAAAGGCTCTCAGCCAGAGCGAGACAAAACAAAACAACAATTTATTTCTCAAGTGGGAATCGAACCTAAACATCTTGGCCATCACACTCACATCTCTCTCTGCTCAGTCACACGCTTTTTTTTTATTTCATAAGAAGTAAGTCTAGATTTTCTTTGTCTAGTACTTTTAGATAGTCATGTAACTGAAAAACTTTTATTACCTATTTAAAACTTGAAATAGCATGCATGGCCTGGACATGGGGCAAATCGAATTTGTTCCTAGGTTTATTTATTTTTGTAGTCACTTTCTATTTATTTATAATACATCGCCATATATATAATGTTTTTAACAATTTTAAAGTGTTATTCCACACTTGGGAAAGAAAAATACTTTTTAGAATGTATAATGCTTAATGTAAAAATGTAGTAAGTTTTTTTTTAATTTCACTTTTCATCTCGCATACAAGGTTTGACAAAGAGTGTTCAGTATCAAGACACTCGTTTTTCGCTTCCCGCTTGATTTTGAGAAATAACGTATTGAGAGACGAAACTCAACACCATATTTAGTCAAAGGAGAAGATCAAGAAAACGAGAATATTTGAAAAAAATTAAAACAATTGCGAGTCGGACTAACATACAAACAAAAAAAAATTGAATAAAAATCATGTTCTGTGTATGGGAGCCCTCCTTTAGGGAGAATTTAATTTATTCTGTTTTTTAACATTCTAACTATCACGGTTCATAAGATACAAACAGACATACCCGGTGAGAGACAGACAAACCGACAACAAAGCCTTATTAATATGTATTTTAGCCTTTAGGTACGGAGCCCTAAATATTAACATTCTTTCGAATGGTAATCGAATTCATTACCATTATGTTCACTCAACCGGCCGTTTTAGTTATCAAATCAATTTAAAAGTATCAATAAAAGCTCATTTGTATAGTAATTGCAAAGAAAAATATATTTTATAATACGTACAAGGGCAAGCAGAGTGAACTTTGTGTTAAGTGACTCATTTCCCACATACCGATAAATTTTAAAAAAGAGGCGTGTGCAGACCTCAACGACGCGCTATGTCTTATTGCCAGAGCGACCACCTTCCACCTTACCTTACCACCTTCTTGTTTACAGTCAGCCGATAATCCACTATGCCACGACAGCCTCTAACTTATAATTAAATTCAAATTGAAATAATCTATGAATTAAATACAAACATCCGAATTAAATACCAACATGAGGCCAGTCGTGGCGCAGTGGCACGTAGTGTAACTGTAAAATCGACTGGTTGTGGGTTCGATCCCCACTCGAGGAGATGAAATATTTACTTAAATTTATATTTCCATTTCTTCGCTGTGGTGTCGAGGATACGCGCGGCGTTAAGTTCTGCCACTCAAGACGCTATGCCTCCAGAACTCGGCAGACACAATTTCCCTTAGGTTAGTAGGTTCCCTCTGCCTACCCTGCTGTGTGCGGGATACAGCGTGAAGCTGATTTAATTTAATTTTAAATACAAATATCATTTACTAAGAAAATGTTTCTAGAATGCAGATGGGCGTCGAAATCTGATGCATCAATTTGGTATCAACTTTAATATATGTGGGTATTTCGCCAAGCTCCCTCTGAACTGAACTCAGTTGGAACCAAAATGCTTTATAGATTTAAATTTGATAAGACAATATATATTTTCACGCATTTCTTGTATTTTGTAACTTATTGGAAATGTAAAACGTAAAGAGTTTTAGATAGAAAATCATTGTTATATCATTTATTTCCTATGTAGGCAATTGTATAAAAATGTGCGGAAACCGGTGTGTAAGGTAGCGTGAAAAAAATATTAACAAAAAAAAAATATCGTCGCGGGATACAACCCGCATATGGATTTCCTTAATTCTGGAGGAACCCAACGCCGCGCCATCACAGCGAAGAAAATAACGCTTTATAAATTTCATTTCCTCGAGTGGGAATCGAACCCACAACCTATTGCGTTAAGTTACACACTTGTCCATTTCGCCACGAATGGCCTCAATTTTATTCAGTTCAATATTATTTTTTGAACCAATAAAAGTGTAATGAATGGAGGTATATTATTTATTCTTCACAGACGGAAGCAATGCATCACTTCGGTACCTACGTATTTACGACCGTCTGCCTTCATTTTTATTTTGAGATAAAGTATAGTAATACAAGAAAATAGTAACCTCTATTAGTAAAGCCATCGTAGCAAAGTGAGAAATTGTATGTATTAAACGTAATGGGTTCGGTACTCTCCTGTGGTCAACGATCATATTTATATTCCTCTTTAGTAAAAAGAAATGCAGCATTGAGTTCCACCACCCAACAAGCAACTCAATGTCCAAAACGGAATGTTTTATTACAACTTTCTCTTCACGCAGTCAGATATATGAAAAAAAGATACACAAATGAGGCCAGTCGTGGCGCAGGGGCACAAAGTGAGATAAAATCGACTAGTTGTGGGGTCGATCTCCACTCGACGAGATGAAATATTTATTTAAATTTATATTTCCAGTTCTTCGCTCTGGTGTCGAGACAAAGCTTGGCGTTGAGTTCTGCCACTCAACACACAATGCATTCAGAATGCGGTGGAAAGTGAGGAACGGAGTGTTTTAACACTAGATTCACTGTGCCTACCCTATTGTTTGTGGTATACAGTGTGAGGCTGATAAGAAAATGATACGTACATTATTAAGTTAGGAGATGTTCTCGATTTTATTTATATAGCAGCGTACGTATATTGTTAGATTTCCGCTCAGTTACTTCCGATGAGAGAATGGAATATATGTATTAAAAGAAATATTCTTTTAATACATATATTCCATTCTCAGGTTTATTATTTATTATTATTATTTATTTATTATTTTTACGAATTTCTAAAATTAAATATAGTACATTTATTTATTTTTTTAGCTTAGCGTTTTGTCCTGTGCTGTCAGTCACAGTTGTAACGCGACGGTTGCAGGTTCGCTTCCAGCTCAGGGGAAAAATATTTTTAATTTCTTCGCTCCGATAACCAACCATGCAAATACGGCTTTATGTTCCGCCACTCAAAACGAAAAGAACGAAAATGGGGAACGGAAGTGTCTTAATGAAAAGGAGTGTCTTAACACCAGGTTTCCAGCTTCAAGCTCTACATAATACATATATATAGATACAGCATGAGACTCTGTTAATAAGACAAAGCGCGACGTTAATTTCCACCACTCAATGTCTCCAAAATTGAACGTTGCGTGGGAATCGGAGTTTCCTAACACTAGGTTCTCTCTGCCTACCCTTATAAATATAAATTTTCTATATAGTTCTATAAAAAATGCGGTGCGGTTTTTTTACATTGATATGAATAAAATAAACTGTCTTGTGATAACAAGTAGTGTTAGTATGATACATTTGAGACAGTGATATATTAGGTTATAAGATACGTGTTGATATCTTGTACTGTCTGCATAAAAAGTTGATGTTTTTATTTTGTAATGAAATTTTGTATTTTTGAGAAGCGTAGTCGTGGCGCAGCGGCACGAGATGTAACTGTAAAACCAACTGGTTGTGGGTTCGATCCCTACTCGAGGAGATGAAATATTTACTTCAATTTATATTTCCATTTCTTCGCCCTGGTCTCGAGGTTAAGCGTGGCGTTTAGTTCTGCTACTCAACACGCAATGCCTCTAGAATTCGGCAGAAAGTGGGGAACGCAGTGTCTTAACACTAGGTTTCCTCTGCCCTGCTGTATGCAGGATACAGCGTGAAGCTTAAAAGAAAAAGAAAAAAAGTATTTTAAAAAATACCCCAGCCCGGTGACGCTGTCAAGACCATTCCAGGTCAACAGCATTAAGTCCAGTCGAAAAAAAAAAAAAAAAGTATTTTAAAAAGAAAAAAAAACATGTTTTTCTACAACAATTTATACAAGCCTTATATGTGTTCGGAACTGCAAATTGTATGAACCTAAACTTTTATGAACTCTGAACTCTGAAGAGTTCCATTGTTCAAATACATCACAGAGTTCCATCATCACAGCAGCTTGTTCATACCATATTGTATTGTCACCTACCTATGAGTGTCAAGTTTCACGAGGATCATTATTACAAGTGGTTCAAATTCAGATTCATAGATTTTATAATGTAGTTGTTACAACTGGACCTAATAAAATCTAAATTTTACTTACGCGCTAGGTTTTTTGTTTTTGTAATATGCTTGCGTTTTTTTTTTCTTTTAAGTTTGGTAAGTCAGGCGTTGAGTTTCGCCATTCAACAGACAATGTCTTGAAATTTGGGTTGAATTAGGTACCCTCCTACACTGCAATATAGGATTTAACTTGTGCGTGAAACTGCCAAAAAAGTGTGATTAAATAAAAACCGTAAAACACATAATATTTCTTTTAAAACTAAAGGTTAGAACCGGTTCTAAAACGATTGAAATGTGAAATGGAACTCTGGCACTGACGTCTCTTGTTCAAAGGCACGCTTTGCAAATACTTCGGAGTCCTGGCAAATTATGCGAGGCGTTTTGAGCAATTTACATAAAATAAATATACTAATATACGAGGCCGTTGTAGAGCAGTGGCACAAGCGAGTGGTTGTAGACGGTTTTGGATTCGATTCCCACTCTCAATTAATTATTTTAACATTTTCTCTGGCTCTGGTAATGAGTCAAATTTTCGCCACTCAATTGTGGGAAATATAGTGTCTAATTTTAAAGTGTGGTTTTAGGTTTCGTCGTACGTAATATCTCTAAAATATGTGAAAAGTACTAGATCTCCCTGCTTCTCATTTTAAATATTTTTTAGGAGATGATTCTGGTTTTCCGACTTCCGCCTCCTAGCGCACAATCTCTTGGTAATTGGACTGTACGTGGGAAAATGGAGTGTCTTAACACTTCATTTCCCTTCGCAGACAATGCCATATGCGGGATACAGCGTGAAGTTAAAAAAAATACGACTAAATATAAATATATTCTGCGATAACAGAGTGCCTTTTGCAAAACCCTATATATGATAATAAATTTCATTCATTCATTTTCATTTGATTGGTTAACATTTTCTTAGAGAAAATCCACTTTCAAGCAATTATCTAGCTTATTCTCGCATCATGTTAAATTGGTTTTATAATTTTATTCAGGTTTTCAATAAAATAGAAATTTATAGTTGTTTCTATTAAAAATATGCGTTTTCCAAGTTTAAAATGGCAATATGCAGTAAGTCTTTTTTAATAGATTTATGGCTTTTTTTTGCACCTTTTTGAAGTATGGAATACTTTACAATTTTATTTTAATGGATGAATTCGTTTTGCTTTTTTACGAACGAACTAATTTTATTTGTAGATTCGATTTACACTTGGGGTAAAGATTATTTCTTTGTTTTTTTTCGTTTCACTGTAGATATATTTTTTTAGCTTGTATCGTATAGCCGCATGTAGCAAGGCAGGTAGAACCTTGTTTTAAAACACTCCTCTCCCCACTTACCGTCGAATTCTTAATTGCGTGTTATGTGGCAGAACTCAAAGCCGCACTCTTCTTTTTACCAGAGAAAGAAAACTATTTATTTCGACGAATAGGAATTGAACCCACAACTCTCAAGTTTAACGTCAGAAGCTGTGAAGCTGTGCCACAAAGGCTCCAAAATATAATAATAATTGCTCAAATTATATTTATATGTTGATTCCAGTAAGACAATGTGTTGTATTTATTTTCATCAATCGAGATAGTCGCTTAATACAAATTGATCGGAAAATAAGGAATTGAGGGCGTCCTCGGGCACGGTCCGAGGTTCCAGCTTGAAAAAAAGAATTCTCTCAAGCTGGAATATTTAAAAATGTATTTCTTCGCTCTAGTAATAAGACAAAGTACGGCGTTGATTTCCGCTATTCAATACGTAATGAAACATGAACATGGCTCCAACTGCCTACACCGCTATGTTGTATAAAAATCCAAAAAAAAGACAAAAAAGTTAAACCCATATCTATATATTATTTATAATATTTCCCTATTTTCAGTCAATATTGAAGTTTATATACGTAAGCTATTGAGCGTTAGTTTATAGGCTTTCGTATCGATGCCGAGGGTACAGTTAGTTCTGCTCAAACGCATCTCGTTGTATTTCTTACTTGACTTGCAGTTGACAAATGTTGTTGCCTTCCTTTCTCTAAAATACTCAGAATTGTTTATAGTAGGAGGATCGAGGAATTCTTGTAGTTGTATTCTAGTTTTCTAGAAGTTGTTGCTTCGATTTTGTGTTTAGTGATTTTTTTTTGTAGAATTTTCTTTTGTCCTGATGAGTTTCTTACGCCAGTACTTCTAGGGTATCGGGTATGTATAGCTTTAGTGAACTGGTAGTAAATTGTTGAACGTTAAAAATATGAAGCAAGTAACTTCTTATTTTGAATAAATTTATTTGACTATGAATTTTCGAAAGTTCAACAAGAACTTTTAATCATTTTTCTGTTTTACGCTGTATGCCTTAGAAAATAGTGTTAAACTACTCCGGTCCCCACTTTCCGATCAACTTTCGAGACCATGCGTGTTGAGTCGCGGAAATCAACTCCGCGATTAGTAGTTTTACCATAACTATGAATTGACAATCGACGTTTCTTAATATATTTTTTTAGCTTCACGCTGTATTCCGTACACAGCAGGGTAGGCCGAGGTAACCTAGTATTAAGACACACCATTCCTCATTTCTAAGAGTGTTCTAACTTAACCCCGCGCTTTACCTCGACACCAGAGCAAAAATGTAAAAATATTTATTATTTCATAACCTAATTCGAACCCGCAATCTGAGGCGTCCACAATAACAACGCCAGTGCCCTTGCGCCACGACTGGCCTGAAATGCCATCTTTATATACCAACTAGAACAAAAAACAATATACAACACAAAATGACAATTTATTAAAGCAAGCAAAACCGATATCACTAATTAGTGATAGACATAAAGTAAATAGCGCGAGGAACGCCTCTCTCAATGAGAACTTCAAAGTTCAAAACAAAAGTACGCCGGCCAAAGCCGCACTTACCACCGAGTGTACCTTCTGAAACCTTTAGATTCATAAAGGGATTGCTCTCAATGAATCTTGCCGTTTTTCTCAAGTTTTTTTTTCCACAGAAAGTTATTTGAGCGAATCGCTTTAGATCTTTTATTATGTTTTGTATTGAAAAAATAAGTAAAATTTTTTTAGAGCATTATTACGTATAGTATAGCGTTTAAAATGTATTTGAAGTCGTCGTAGCGCAATGGCAAACAGATGGAACTCTAACGGTTGTGGATTCGATCCTCACTTGAGATAATGAATTATTATTTATTCATATTTTCATTTATCCGCTCTGGCAAAAATCCCGGCGTAGAGTTCCGTCTCTCAACATGCAATGCATTAGAAAAATCAGTGGAAAGTGTGGAACGGAGTGTTAAGAAACACAAGGTTCCCTCTGACTGACCCTGCTGTTTGCAGGATACATTGACAGAAGCTAACAAATGAGTTTTCGAGTTTGGTCGTGTTGTAACAGTATGTACCTTGAGTATAAGTTAAAAATAAATAAATAAATAAATAAAATAAAATATGCATGGCAATATACATAAATAATATAGTTCAATATGAATAATACAAACTATATATTTTTAAAAATAAAAAAATAAATTAAATTAGCTTCACGCTGTATCCCGCACACAGCAGGGTAGGCAGAGGGAACCTAGTGTTAAGACACTCCGTTCCCCACTTTCTGCCGAATTTTGGAGGCATTGCGTGTTGAGTGGCAGAACTCAACGCCGCACTTAACCTCAACACCAGAGCGAAGAAATGGAAATATAAATTTAAGTAAATATTTCGTCTCCTCGAGTGGGGATCGAACCCACAACCAGTCGGTTTTGCAGTCACACCTCGTGCCGCTGCGCCACGACCGGCCTCAATATTTTTAATATCATATTAATCGAGACGCGTTCGTGTATTGTCGTCCCGAGTGTCGCGACCGTCATTCCGTATATATAGGTGGGTGCAGAACTCGGAAGGCAGCGGTCGAGTCGAACTATCAAGTACTACGGTACAAATAAATATGATGCACATAAAGACTCGTACCAAATGTATAATAAATATAATGTGATAATTCAAAGTCTATGATGGCACGATCTTTTAGGATCGAATTTCTTATAAAGGCAATATATGTGTAGGGGCGACACATATTGTGGATCAAAGTGATCTTTGACCATTATTATAATATTGAATGTTGCTTGACTTCGCGAAGGCTGACGTGATGGGCTTATGCGAACTGTTATAGCGACATTAACTATGTCGTGGCTGACGCCGTCTAGCAGTATGCTCGCTATACGTAAGCTATGCTTGTATGGCGTTGGTCGTTGACATATTGTATTACCACTTCTACGACTTGGTATACGACTAGTAGGTGTGTGGTGCTATTTTATGTCCCAGCTCTGGTGTATGTAGTAGTGTCCGCCTGTCTCATACGGGTGTGTGGTGCTATTTTATGTCCTGGAACTCTGGTGTATGTAGTAGTGTCCGTCTACGGTTCGAGACACGACTGTGGGGTGTGTGCCGTGCGTTTATTTAACATATCGGCCGCCAAGCGGTAGTGCGTTCGTTCCAACGACTTATATTGATCTCACAAATCAATCAACATCACGAATCACTATTCTAATACAATCTTAATATAAACAAGCGTAACAAGTACCTTCAGAAAGATCACACACAAACGTCCCGGAGAGTTCAATAAGACTGTTGCGCCGCAGTCTGGTAGGAATTCACGGTGTAGGGGCGGGGAGGGGCCCGTACTCTTTCTTCCTTTTATTATAACTAGCTCGCAGTTATAGTGGAGAGGAAGATAGGACGCGCTCTTGGCTTTTCTTCGGACGAGCTTCGAGTAATGACAATGTCATATTGTCGAGTTTCCAGTTATCTTAATAACTGACACAAGAACAACTACTGATGGCAAATATCTTATTAAAACGATACCTTCTAATAGCATTATATGAAATTCTTTACACTGTTTCCTCTGAATCTCTAAAAGATTTTGGGTTCTTCACGATCACAACTATAAAGAGTTCTAACCACTGGACACATCACAAGCCAAGGCATTATTTATTAAATAATATTTTAAAAGGTGTTTGGGATATCAGTTACAGTGTTTGTATATTTGTTTTACCAATTTAATGTGTTATGTATGCATTATTCTAACAAATTATTAGCATTCTGTTCTCCATTTCCTTAGAAACGATAATGTTGTCAAATTTCCTACTGCTCTATCCGATCAATTTAAAAAAAAAAAATTTTTGAATCCCATTTCACTCAAATAAAAATCACAAAGTGTGGAAAATATAGAAATATACATTTGATATCTATAACCCTCATTTCTTTACAAACACTATAAATATAAAATCTAAGAAACTATATTATTATATTCAAAATATAAGCTAAGACTACCTATATTGAAATTGACTCCGGGAAGCAAGTCATTCCGCCATCCGGCTAAACCCTTTGTTTCTCTTTCGTACCGGGTGTTAAGTATAGAAATCCAACGGTACGCTTTATCTTACCGAGAAGTAAGATACATTTTGGACTTTATTGAAAATTCAATTTTAAAATATCAGTCAGTCTATGTCTGATTGTTTTGTTTTGTGTTTTGTTAAACACGAAATTGTAAAGATACAATGAAAAAAATTAATTATCTTAAATTAAATGAGGCCGTCGTGCCGCAGTGGTACAAGTATAACGCGATATTGTGGGTTCGACCTATACTCGAGGAAATGAATTATCATTTATTAATATTTTCACTTTTTTTCTTCTGGTAACAAGGCAGACCGTGGCGTTAAGTTCCGCTACTTAACGAGCAATGTCTCAAAAAATAGGCACTAGGTTCCCTATGCCTACCCTAAAATAACACAAATATTTCAATAAAAAACCATTAGAAAACGACACTGTAGGCCACACTTTGGGCACCAATTCAATTACGGCAAATGTGTTTAGATGTGAAAGGTATCATTGTAATAATTGAATTTGACAAGTCTACTTTGAGTCTGATTAATCACATTACATTCCTTGCGTTCCTCTCGATATTCGGTACGGTACGAGGAAAGAGAGGCAAAATTGGCAAATTTTTCTACTGTTTGCCTTTAAATGATGATTCGATCTAATTTGATGTCATTCTTGGCACAGTGGCGGTATTTTTTCTTTTTATAGTTGACTATTGGTTCAGGTTATATAACTACATGTTAAATAAAAATAAGGTTCTCTGACTGTTAGTCAATACGACGGTCGTGGGATCGATACCCACTCTGGGAATTGAATTGTTTCAATTTTACTCACTTTGATAGTAAAACAGCAGTCGGGATTGAGTTGTGGTACGCAAAGTCTTGAAAATTAAATGGTATTTGAAACAGAATATCTGAACAGAAGGATCACAAAAGCTGTCCTGTTATATGCGAGATATAGCGTGAAAAAAATAAATAAATTAGAAGTTTATTACTAAATGAAACAAAAATGCCTTAACTTATTACGATAAAATTTGCTACAACGATAATATTTTATTTTAGCTTCACGCTGTATCCCGCACGCAGTAGGGTAGACAGAGGGAACCGAGTGTTAAGACACTCCGTTCTCCACTCTCGGCCAAAATTTGGAGGAACTGCGTGTTAAGTGACAGAACTAAACGCCATACATATAAAACTATAATTTGTGGTATGAAATTACTCTTTGTTGCTTGTATATAATGGCATGGTAAAGTTAGTTTTTTACTATTTCTAGTTTAAGGCCAATTATTCATTGAACTTAACACAAATACTCTATTTTTACCAATGTATATTCTCATTTTTACTAAAAATTAAATTTTATTTAATGATACAAAATTTACGACCCAGTATACATTCCATAGAAGCGATTGACGTTATTTAATATAGCCTATAGACTTCCACAATATGTACTCGAACTACTTTCTAATACTTTTTTTTTTTCAATTCGAACCAGTGATTCCGCGCACAACAGGAAAGACAGAGGAAACCTAGAGGTAATTCTGGAGGTATTGTATGTTGAGTGGCGGAACTCAAAGCCACGCTTTGTCTCGATACTAGAGCGAAGAAATAGAAAAATTTAAATAAATATTTCATCTCCTCGAGTGGGGATCGAACCCACAACCAGTCGCGTTTACAGTCACACAATCTGGCCTCAACAATTTAGTACGTTCAAACAAGTAAACTCTTTTCCTTTATAATATTAATAGAGATAGTAGATAATAAATATAGAACAAAATATTTTACTTCTGTTACATTTCACACACGACCTAGTTCGAAATCATGAAAAAAGTTGTCCGAAACAGAAAAAAAATCTTACAATATTCTCGTTACACGCTATATCATAAAAGTTTATCTAATAATACTTTATATCTCTACAAAGATAATTTATATTGAAAATTATTAATAAAAAGTAATGTAAAAGTTTGTACATTGCCAATTTTTAGAACTCATTTAAAAAAACGTAAATATTATGGATAAATTAAGATATTTTGTTATATTGTAATGTATTTAATCTATACTTAATATTATAAAGTAATTACTGTCTCAAATAAAAAAAAATGTGATAATAAAATCTATTACTTAACTCTAATGTGGTTATAGATTTTTTTTTGCTTCACGATGTATCACGTACGTAGCAATAGGTAAAGCTAACATGGGAACTTAGTGTTAAGAGACTCCATTTCTTATTAACATACTTCTGTTCCGTTCCCAACATTCCGCCGAATTACTGAGGCGTTGCGTGTTAAGTGGCAGAACTCAACACCGTTACCAGATCAAGAAATTGAAAAGTGAAGAAGAAGTAAAATATTAAATATTGTATTTGTATTTAACTATTAACATTAAATAAAATATTTTATTTGAAATTTCACTCCCCTGATAGAAAATCAAACCGACAACCGCTTGCAGTCGCTTGTGCCCCTGCGCCACGACAACCTCAATTTTACCTAATTCTGAATCTTATACGAATAAAGCCGTAGTTGAACGTACTTAGCTATATTAATATTGACATTTTGAGGATAACAGTAATAAATACCGTTAACAATGATAAATATAGAGTATTGATGGATACTGAGTGTTTCGATAATGTAGTATATAATATTTTTCTCATATTTTTGTACTTCTCTGTAATAATTCTGTAATAATGATGAGTAGTAAAAAATAAAATCAATCAGCTTCGCGCTGTGTTCTACGTATAGTAGAGAAACTAGTGTTAAGCCGAAGTTTTCGAGGCACTGCGAGTTGAGTGACGGAACTTAACGCCGTAATTTTGTCTTGGTGCCAGAGCGAAGAAATGAAAAGTCAAAGTCAAAGTCAAATAATTTTATTCAAAATAAGAAGTTACATGCTTCATTTTTTGAACGTCAAATAATTTACCACCAGTTCACTAAAATTAGTGCCTCAGACTTGAGAAGAACCGGCGCAAGAAACTCAGCGGGACTTATTTTTTTAAAATCAATTATACAAAATCACATTTCAGCGTTTCTGACAATGATACTTTGAAATAGACTGGAGCGAGCATTTCATTCCCAAGGCGTGTTATCATTTATATAATCATTAATTTGGTAATAACCTTTAACACACAAACGTCTCTTCACAACTCTTTTAAATTGTGATATAGAACATTCTCGGACGTTTTCTGGGATCCTATTGTAAAAGCGTACACATTGTCCCATAAAAGAATTACGGACCCGATGTAATCGGGTCACAGGTGCAATAAGTTTACTCCTATTTCTAGTATTGATATTATGTACATCACCAATTTTGGCAAAATCTTTAATATTCTTCTTAATTAATATACATAACATTTTCAAAAATGTATTGAGATGCAACTGTCAAAATATTTATTTCTTTAAATTTTTGCCTTAACGATTCTTTTGGACCTAAATTATAGATTGCGCGAATAGCCCGCTTCTGCAAGACAAAAATTGATTTAATACCGGCTGCATTACCCCAAAGTAGAATGCCGTAGGACATAATACTATGAAAGTAGCTAAAGTAAACAAGGCGAGCCGTTTCCACATCCGTTAATCGTCTGATTTTTTTAACCGCAAAAGCTGCTGAGCTAAGTCTATTCGCCAATCCATCGATATGAGGTCCCCACTGCAATTTAGAGTCAATGGTGATACCGAGAAACACCGTAGAATC
>JAATLQ010037710.1:0-33801 GCA_013421005.1 Heliconius erato x Heliconius himera | reverse complement strand
CAATGTACTACTTTCGATAGAGCATTGTTTACATCGTCATATATGTTTTGTCGTCGTTTTATTTTAAAAATCAATGAAGTATCATCAGCAAACAATACTATATCATGGTTCTTTCCCACTCAACCCCACGAAAACAAAATAAATAATAATACATTCCCGAGTGGGCATCAAACCCACTACCGTCGAGTCACAGCCTTGCGCACCTGTACCACGACGGCATCTTGGTAGGTTGTTATTCACATTAAATAGGGTTAATAATTAAAACTTATACCAATTTTTCCAGGAACATATTACCACGAAACGTGAACGTTCGGCGAACAAACGTTTAATTCAAAGAATAATTTTCAACATATGTTGTCCCACTGTAATAAGCCCTATGTGCGTAATCGCGGTTACAAATTACGGAATTACAATCGTAATTACAACGATTCGTTGTAATTTCCTGAATTAGTTGGAAGTATTTATACTTATTCTGTATTGTGTTTACGGAACTTCTGGATATAGGAGAGTCTACACACTGAAGAGTGTGTAGAGTCAGTCTATTTTGTGCTCAATTTCGAGACATTGCGTCTTGAATTTTGGGATCTAACGCCCCTAAACCAGGGGTTCCCAACCTTTTCTTGATCAAGAATTACTTTTTCACATTTTGGTAGCAGGGACCACTATGCATGTAGGTATAATAAAAAATGACTGTTATAATCAAACAGAAACTTCGCCTCACCATCATAAAATTTAAATCGTTCGCGGAGCGTATTTAGGCTTCTGTGGACTACTGGTGGTCCGCGGACCACTGATAACCAGTGCTCTAAACCAATGAAATTACAATAATATAATTATAATTAATACTTCAGGTGGGAAGCGAATTCACATCACATTTACAGTAAGACACTACCTTCACTGTGCCAAGATAGCTTCTATTATTTATAGATTAAATGAAAAGAAATAAAATAACTTCACGCTATTCGCTTATAGCAGATTAGATATTGGGAACTTATTGTTAAGACATTTCGTTCCCAATTTTCCGCTTGAATTTTCGAGACATTCCGTGTTGAGTGACGGAACTCAACGCCGCCCTGTCATAATGCTATAGCGACAAAATTAAAATATTTTATACCTCCATGCAGGTGTCGAATCCAAAATAGTGGCATTTACTATTACATGCTGCCTGTGCCGTTGCATCACAACGGTCTTCTTCAGTATTTATATATCTCTAAAAAAAACTTTTTAGTTTCCGCATTCAAAGGCTGTCAACCCTTTACGCTTTGGTACAGCTCTCTCTCTAAATCTACTGTCTATCCGTCTGTCACTGACTACATTTGAAAGGTATTTAGTTAGACATCTATTTGAAACGACTGAACCGATTTGGATTTGTTTTTAGTTTATGTTATAGATTGCAGTAGGATATTTTTAAAATTCCGAAGGATTTTTTCCTTTTTGGTATATGTTCAATATACTTTTTAGTATGCTTATTAGAATGAAATTGTGGAAATGTAAAAAAAATAATAGTTTAGTCATTTGATTATCAGAAGCAATTTAAAAGAGTTCGTCTCTATCTCTAGGAACGCTAAAGAAAATGGGCAGCGCTTTGTTTTTTGGCTGTACACTGTCCCGCTCATAGTATGGTACGCCGAGGGAACCTGAGAACCTAGTGTTAAGTGTTAAGTTCCGTTTCCATTAAGACACTTCCGTGCCTTACTTTTTGCCAAAGTCCTCGTGTTAAGTCGTGGAATTCAACGTGCTTTGCCTTATTGCCATTGACTGGTCTTTATCTTAAAAACTTGCTAATTTACCATCAGGTGGTCATTTGGCCAGATCTCCAACTTTTAAAAAGCTATTATGTAATGGAATCTATAAAATTGAATTTGGCCAACTTGTCGTAGTTATATTATTATGAAATTTGGTAGTTATATGTTTTTTTCCCACGACCCCGTGCAACACCAGAGGAGCTACAGGTGCGTTGCCGGTCGTAAGGTGGAGGAAGACGCGCTTTTTGAAGATACGTATATCATACCGACATGGAAACGCTGCTGCAAGTAGGCCATTCCACAGTTCCGTGGCGCGTGGAAGGAACTCCACAAGATTCCCACAACTCTTCAGAAGTTGCTGGTTATACGTTCTAGATTAGATACATATAACTTATAGCTTCAAACACATTCTACAGCACTCTTTTCAATATTTTTTCTTATAAACTATACTGCTGTTGGTCTTGGAATAGGATTTTTTAATTCAAAATTAACAACAAAAAAAAAGAAATGAATCATGAAATCAAAAAAGATTGTTTCTTTTTATTCAAATTCTATAAGGAAAGGATACATAAACAATAACTTGACAAAAGAATCACAAGAAAAACTTTTTTTTATACAAAAACACGACTTAACTTCAATTTTCCAGGGATGACGTTAAAATAAAATAATTCAATGTCTTCGCAAAGCTGGATTAGGCGGAGTAAAGGAAAAATATAATGAAATGTGTATAGCTGGTGGTGTTATTAAAACTTTTCACGATATGTACGCAACTTTATATTATAATTTGTTTATGAAGGATGCAGGGAATCGAATTGGAATTAACGTGGCTTTGTGTGTTGTTAAAGATTTCATATAATTCTTATTTAAGCGAATATCGAATTTATTTTGTGTTCTTCTTTTTGAATTTCATAAGGTTTTGTTAGATGTTATTTTCTGTTTCTTTTTACTTTTCACGCTGTATGCTCCATATAATAGGGCAAGCAGAGAGCATGAGCATGAGAGCACGTTCCATTCTGAAATTTCCTCCGAGCCGGTCTCAAGCCCGATATTTTTCTTCTTACGAGAAAATAAAAATATTAATTCTTTGAATGGAAATCGAATACACAACTGTCTCGTTTTATAATCATACACTGGTTCACTAGACCGCGCTGGCCTCACTCATTATTTGATCTTTATCTTCAAAACTTGTAAAGTTACCAACAGGCATTGCTTCAGCTTCATCTCACGTTATGAATACGCATTTATTATTAGATCTTGGTTTTGAAGGAGCATTCAGATTTCAAGCGCAAGGTTGTGGGTGCAAATTCCTTACCTTACATTAATGTTTTTTTTTTTCACTAAAAAACAGATAACACAGTGACATATCACTTGATTCTCTTTTTACCACACAATAATAAAACAGGAACACTCTTTTCATTTTAGTATTTTATTTTGTAGATTTCTGTTCTTTTATTTTTTACATAGTCACCTTAAAATTTTTAAAGAAAAAGAACATTAGGTTTCCAGGCTCCCTCTACGTATCCTGCTATATGCGAAATACAGCGTGAGGTTAAAAAAATAAAGAAAAAGGACAAAAAAATAACATAAATAAAAACAAACGACAACACAATAGAACAGTTTAAATTATTACAGATTTCCGTAATTAAAAAAAAAATTCAGCTTCACACTGTATCCCGCACACAGCAGGGTAGGCAGAGGGAACCTAGTGTTAAGACACTCCGTTCCCCACTTTCTGTCGAAATCTGGAGGCATTGCGTGTTGAGTAATTTAGCTTAATTTAGCTTTAACAAAATTACTTTAAGTCTTAAATGATCCACTATACATGGTACCTACCCATTTATATATATGAATATATACAAAGTATTGACGTATGGAGCGTCGTAGCTAAGTGAAGATACATGTTTTGCAAATAAAAGATCTAATATACTGTAATACTTTATGAAGTGCCGGCTACTGCTGCTGTACGTTTGATACATCAGCGGAGTAGAAAATCAAATATCACTTTCTAGTGCTTTGCCCTGTTTTTTATATTAAAAGAGAACTATATTTCTTTGTATTATGACCATTGTGGCGCAGTTGTTATGGGTGTTGTTGCAGGACTACCTTCAAACCCATTTGATTTTCTATTCTATAAACTATTGTTAGCAAACTCGTGTAAAAGAGTGTAGACATATTAGATAGAAAGTAGAAAACGTAGTGTCCTCACACTAGATTCCCTCTGCCTACCAAATGCAGAATACAGTGTGAAGTAAAAAAAAAAACAGAATTTACGAAATAAGGTTTCCACTTACCTTATTGGAAAATTTGCTATAAAAATCTACTCCAAATATGTGACACAAGTATGTATTTTTCCATCAAAATGGCTCAGAAGAAGCTTAGTTTCGCTTCTGTGTCACAAACTATCTATGTGCCAAATTTCACGATCGATTGAAGGCTCGAGGCGTGAAGTCTTACAATTTAGAATATGTATATGAACATACTGAGGCCGGTCGTGGCGCAGAGGCACAATGTGTGACTGTAAACTCTACTGGTTGCGGGTTCGATCCCCTCTTGAGGAAAGGAAATATTTATTTAAATTTATATTTCCATTTCTTCGCTCTGGTGTGGAGGCAAAGTGCGGCGTTGAGTTCCGCCAACCTCTAACTTAACTCTAGGTTCCCTCTGCCTACCCTGCTGCGTGCAGGATACAGTGTGAAGCTATTTTTTTATGTACATACGTATTGTGTGATATACAAAAGAAATATTTCGGATGTACATGACAATATTTTAGCAAACTTAAAATAGGCGTGGTAATGTCGGGGCGGAACACAACGGCGATATGCCTTGTTACCAGGGCGTATATTAATATTACTTTTTTTCATTTTAAAATTTTCCCGACTAAAAATTGAACCTACACAAGTCGCGTTTACACACACACACAAACGTGTGCTTTAAAAAAGGGTAATTAAATTGGGAAAACTGAAAATTGGAGAGTCTCAATAGTAAGGTTCCTTTTTTTGGTTGTCTTATTTTCATCATATGTGAAATGAAAAAGTAAAGTAACGAGTTATCGCGGTGCGGTACGATATTGTCTCAGTGTAAGTGTGATTAAATATTTAAATTCCTTTAATATTTAGTCTCTTTTTATAATCATACATTGATTTCACTATGCCACGCTGTTCTCACTCATTATATGATTTTTATCTTCAAAACCTGCAAACTTACCACCAGGCATTGCTTCAGCTTCATTTCACCTTATGAATACGCATTTATTATTAGATCTTGGTTTTTTAGGAGCTTCAGATTGCGCAAGGTAGCAATTCAGATGCAAATTCCTTACTTTACATTCAAGTATTTTTTTTACTGAAAACAGATAACACAGTGACATATCACTTGATTCTCTTTTCACCTCACAATAATAAAAAAGGAAACCCTTCATATTTTAGTGTTTTATTTTGTGGATTCCGTCCTTTTATTCTTTACAGAGTCACTTTAATTTTTTTTTTAATTTACCCGAGTGTGAGTCGAACCCACAGCCTGCCGAATTTACAGTCAAACCCTTGCACTCCTGCACCACAAGTGGCCTCCTTGCTTGGTACTTAAATAACTTACCTAGAAATCAAGAACTGCGAAGGCCTTTGAAATTCCATAAAAGTTAAATCCGTATAACATCGCGTAAGAAACGTAACAGTTATTCACTTGCTACTATCGAGTGAAGTTTAAAATTAACTTACACGCTCGACTCGCTAAAGTTCCTCTAAATAAGTTAAAATTTTGAATTAATAGCAATATGGAAATAGTTGTGACTTCAATTGGAAAGGGAAACAACTTTGGGGAAACTGTTCAGCAACTGAAGTTCTGTGTGAGTCTTAAATGTTTCTTATATTTATTGTATTATCATAACTTTGCTGTAGAGACCGTACTGGTGCAGTAGCAGCGATTGATTGCATCTAGTACGGAATTGCCATCTTCAAATTTCTATATGGTTTTGAGAGACGCACTTGATAAATGCTGGTGGAGACAGATCATCTGCTTCGTGTGCAGCTCTGATGATGTCCAAAACCCTCAGACATGAGAAACTGATTACAGAGAATCACTCCAGGGACCGAAACGCGGCTCTGAGCTTTGTCATTCAAAAAGTTGTATTTCGAACATTTTGTATACAGTTTATAAGACTGTAGCGTTGATTGATAAAAACAAAAATATACATATAGTACAATAATATACATATAGATCTACACTGTGGAATATGTATTTTACCAACTTCACACTGTATTTCCCACATAGCAGTAGTAGTAGTAGGCAGAGGGAACCTAGTGGTAAGGTACTTCGTTCCCTATTTACCGCCGAATTCTGGACGCATTGCGTATGGAGTGGCGTAATTCAATGCCGCGCCTCGACAAAGGAGCGAAGCGAAATGGAAATATAAATTTAAATAAATATTTTATTTCCTCGCATGGATATCGAACCCCGAACCAGTCGCACTTACATACACACTTGTGCCCCTGCGCCACGATCGGGCTCGTGTATTTTAGTTCATTTACATATTAATTTACCATAGTGAAAACTTTCAGCTATACTCACATTTCGTTTAGCAAAAGATATACGGTTCGTTAGCCAAACGAAATTCTGAAAATCGATGTATGTAAACTTAATTGATCTAGAATCTCAATTAAAAAAAACCATAACTGAAAATAATCTGCCGTAACCGTAAAATAACTAGGACTTGTGAGTTTTATAGGTCTTGTGGATTTGTTGTGCTGAACTAATATTCGAAAGTTATATAAACTGTGTAACTTAATGGAGAACGGACTGTCTTAACACTAAGTTCCCTCTGCCTACTCTGCTGTGTGTGCGGGATACAGCGTGAAGCTGATTTATTTTATTTAATTTGTAGTTAGCGGTAGTTTTTTTAAAATGTCATTTTATCATAGTTCATATTTGTCTGAATGAATAATTACTTTCGGTTCGAATCCCAGACTAGTTTACAAATTATAATATAATTAGCAATATACAAGACGCAAAAATTAAAAAAATCGCTAACACTATTATATTCTTATCACAGGATGTGTATACCACAGGATGTACAAGGTAATAATTTTTTTTATTAAAATATAACGTGTTATATCACAAATCAAAGAGCTTCACGCTGTATCCCGCATATAGCAAGGTAGGCAGAGGGACCTCAATGTGAGGTCATTCCATTCCCACTTTTTACCTAATTTTTAAAGCTTTTTTAGTGTAAAGGCAGATCTTAACGTCGTGCCGCCTCAAGTTTGAACTAACTATAAATTTATCACTTAACCACTAACACAAACTAACATAAGATATAATAAGACTTTTGAGTAGACCAGTCGAAGTTGCTCTTTGGAGTAAGTGACTTCGAGTACTAAATTGACATTGGGTTGTGTTCCGAGTCACTCGTTAAAGGAATATCAATTAATCAACGATTAATTGATTTTCTGAGTGTTTAGGAAAATATTATTTTTGAATTCGAGCCGTGTCCAGCATATAGGTTCCCTACGGAACCTAATTTCATGCCTTTCCGAAAGCATAACACAGTCCATAACTTTCGAGAAAGTTTAGAGCGACAGCTGGTTTCTAATAATTTACAGACAAATAATTCATATCTCTATCTATATTTTTCTTTATTTCTGAAAGGTTTAAAGATAGCCTTTTGTTAAATTCTCCCTTTCCCTTCCATCCCTTTAATAATGTATCAGGGGGCGCTTTGTCTACAATGCCAATCAATCTAACGAATACATTTTTATGAACGTTCAAAATACAGAGTTAAACAATACAACCAACGAATAAATTAGTACATATATAAATATGTATATAAAAAATACAAATCAAATCGAATCGAATACGCAAGGAAGAGAGACACAGAATCGCAGGATGTTACAGTGAGAATGAAGAAGAACGTGCTTTGGGGACGTCGAACGAATGGTGATGAAAGAATGGCAAAAAAGTTTTATGACGGAAAAGTGAGAGGTGTGAGAAGTAGGGGGAGACTTTGGACCTTCGAAAACACAATATCAAAGATACTGGAGGAAGGGCGAAATGTATCAAAAGGTCGATGATCGTCTCGTCCACTACGAGGCGAAAGAGGTACAGAGTCCGTAGCGTTTAGCGCTCCGTTCTCTCTGACTACCCCGCTAGGGATACGGCGTGAATTTAGTTTAGTTTAATTTTAAAAAAATCAGATGCATACTTTTTCCAGCATAGCGGATAGGCAATGTAAATTTTAGGACATCACGTTCAAATCAAAATATTGCGTGTTGATTTGCGTAACACAACGCTGCAATTCATCTTATCAGAGCGAGGAAATTAATATAATAATATTCAAACTACAAACAAAATTCAGTTTTGGCATTTTCACTTCTATTTAAATAGGTTATGTCAGTTGTTTTTGAAACTCCACAGAGGCTAATAATGAGTTGAGCAACGTTCCTTTAACCAAGAACTTCAAAGAAATGAATGCAGATTATGCAAATTAAAGAAGTACGTATTTTTAATAAAGTGAAATACGCGAAAATTATTCTTCTGCGTGATTTTCTAGTTTTTACTTGAATTTTATTAAAAACAGCATAACTAATTTGGTTGTCGAAGTGGCTTAGCACTTAAATATAGGTTATGTTAATCATTTTCATACAATATTGTTAGAAATGGGAAGCGGTTAATGTTTAAAAAGAAACACTATATAAACATATTGTCTATATGTTTCTAAACTATTTGGAAAGAGATACTATGTAAAATAGGTGATATGTAATCACCTGATAGCAATACTTCACACGAGTTTCCTTTTCATAAGGGCCGTTGCCTACAAGCAACTACCCCCGATTAAATATATAGGTAAATTTATAGTCAACAGAATTGTAGGTCGTCGCCCAAATTTCAAAATGCCCACTCGGACTCAGAATTGAGTTTTCAAGTTTACAAATTCTCTAAAACATAACTACACTAACCCGACAAGTTAAATATAAGCTTGTTATTAGATATGTACATAATATATCATTTAGCTAATTATTATATCTTTATTATTTTTATTATTATTTGAGGCCATTCATGGCGCAGTGGCACAAAGTGTGACTGTAAAGCCGACTGGTTGTGGGTTCGATCCCCACTCGAGGAGATGAAATATTTACTTAAATTTACACTTCCATTTCTTTGCTCTGGTGTTGAGGCAAAGCACGGCGTTGAGTTCTGCCACTCAACACGTAATGCCTCCAGAATTCGCGGGAATATGCGGGATACAGCGTGAAGCGGATTGAATTTCATTTTAATTTTAATTCATTATTTTTATTATTCATTTATAAGGTGTACTTTTTGAGGCCACCTTGGCAGAGCCAAGAGAGAAAAGCATAAATCTGTAACGTAACAGCTGTGGGCTCGATTCCTATTCAAGGGAATGAACGAAAATTTTAATAAATAATATTTAATAAAATTTTCGTCTCTTCGTTCTGGTAACGCAGTTTTAAGTCACTACTTTCTCTCTGCCTACCCTGCTATATGAGGGATACACCGTGAAATTGAAATAGGAATTACGTGTATGTAAAATTTTATATATTTTATGTGATATCAGTACAACGTTGTATTAAAATATTGTTGTAGTATCGAAACTAACTTGATAGTTAGAAATTGCAACTTATTTCATATTCATAAAGTGAGTTTAAACTTTTGTAGTATAACAATGTTATTGTTAGTTCTTGTACTAGAAAGTATGATACATACTTTTTCTTTCTCTTTTAAATTTATATTTTTTAGCTACATCCTGTATCTCGCATAGAGTAGAGTTGGCAAAGGGAGCCTGGGACACTCCGTTCCCAATGTTCTTCCCAATTTTAGAGACATTATAAAGTCGTGGAACTCAACACCACAATTTGTCTTATTACCAGGATGGGATAATTCCTTACTTCGCGTGCAAATCATAAGCCCTTATCCAATTCCCTCTTCTGTTAACTAGAATTAGCGCGTCCAGTTCTTGACAGTTAATGTAAAAATTGGCTAAATGTTTGAAACGGAATGTCTTCGCACTGGGTTCCCTTTGCCTACCCTGTTATATACAAGATACAGCATGACGTTAAAAAATATCTATAAGGTGACTTAGCAAATATCGATAAGTGACTTTTGTTATTTGCGACTGTACTTCTACAGTGACTTTTTTCATATATTCACATACATAGATATTTTATATAAATTATGAGATTGTCGTGATGCAGTAAAACAGCTTTTACCTATAAACGCGATGATTGTGGGTTCGAACTCGACTCGGGAAAGTGATTATATTTAATTTATTTACATTTTTTCGCTCTAACCGGGTAGAGAACTGAACAATAACTTAACGCGCAATATCTTTAAAAAAATTGGAGAGAAATAAGAAAAGAAGCACCCTAACTCTAAGTTTCCTCTGCGTATGTTATATAGAAAGGTAGGAAGAGAATGCTTGGGAACCTAGTGTTAAGACACTCCGTTGCCATTAAGACGCTTCCTATCCTTAGTCCCCGGCGAATTGCGAAGATATTGTAGGAACTGACTGACCGAAAGAATGAAAATATAAAATAAGCATTTAATTTACTCTACTAGGAATCGAACCTACCACTTGTTGCTTAGTTGCACGCCCGAACCCCTGGACTCAATTTAACATATAAAAACACCAATATAATAAAAACGAAAAACAAGAAAAACATATAATTATATATTATATTTCAACTATTCAACATTTCATAATTTTAATGGAATTCTAAAACACGAGCTTTCAGTTACACGTCCAATGCAGCGTCGCACGTAAAAGATTTAAATCTACACGTGATGTCAACTTCCATATAGAGATGAGTGTGTAGTACTTTTTGAGATGACATTTTGGTAATTGTATTTTTTTTTATTGTTTCCGGATTTATTTCTATATAGCATTATAGGAGGGTTAATGTAGTGATTAGACACTCTGTTGCCCATTTTCGTAAGAATTTTCGAGACTTTGCGTGGTATGTGGTATCAATTAGATAGAGGTGTGGCTTTCGATGGTGGGATCAACAGCCACAGCTTTTGAATTTACTTCAATCAGAATGGTGGAACTCCGCGCCTCACTTTGTTACCGGAGCGAGAAAATAAAAATAAATTATTCTTCATCTGAGTATCCAACCCACAACAGTCGCCATGATGGCAATTTATACGAAGAATAATATTTGTTTTAACTAATTTGCATCATGAAACATAATCAAAAGTAAAAGAAGCTAAAGCTAAAGCAGCAGTTAACAAGAATTATAATATTCAAACTGAATCTTTACATATATTTTTTGTTTTTTTTTTACTTTATGCTGTATCCAGCATTATTAGCATATCATCAGAGTAGACTCCCTTTTCCGCTGTTCGGCATAATTAATTTCGAGATTGCGGTTGGTGGAACTTAACACCGCGCTTTATCTTGTTACGAGGGCAAGCAAATTAAAATAATTCATTCCTCCTTCTAAAAATCGAACCTACAACCTCGCTGCCCCAAAATGATACAACAAAAACAAAATAGAAAAAAAGCTAAAATAAAATGCTATAAAAATATAAAAATTTAACAAATAGAGAACCAGAATTCAATACTAGTTAACCAAATATTATAAACCAAATCTCAAAATAAACCCACGTTCTATACAAGGAAGCACATAATGTAAATTAAATATGTTCATATACTGTATAAGAGTACAATTCCTTCGCGTATGTGTTTTTTTACGAGCGGCCGTAATTTATGAATAAGACCATTTCTATATTTATGTTCCTGGAAAAAAATATTTTCCGTTTTATGCTGTTGAAAGCGTTTGGCGACTCGTCTTGCTTATTGCGATTGAAGATCGGTCCAGCTTCAGCTTTTCTATTTTTTTTATCAGCTCCACGCTGTATCCCGTACACAGTAAGGTAGGCAGAGGGAACCTAGTGTTAAGCCACTCCGTTCCCCACTTTCTGCCAAATTCTAGAGGCATTGCGTGTTGAGTGGCAGAACTCAACGCCGCGCTTTGCCTCGACACCAGAGCGAAGAAATGGAAATATAAATTTAAATAAATATTTCATCTCCTCGAGTGGGATCGAACTCACAACCAGTCGATTTTACAGCCACTTTGTGCCACTGCGCCACGACTGGCGTGATTATGACTAGATAAATGTAAGCCTTGAGTGTGAATTCAAATCTCGTAAGGCGTAGTACTTAGCTTATTCAGAGTTTTATATTCAAAATATTGAAGTTTATTGTGCTGTGAAATGTTCTAATTTTTTTAATATTTTATCATTCTAAGAGGAGGTTGCCAATTTGACTATGTGTTTTTTTATGTTTGTTACCTCAAAACTTTTGCCTGGTTGAACCGATTTTGATGATTCTTTTTTTATTTGAAAGTTAGGTTCTGATTATAGGATTTGAAATTGAAGAAGACGGTTTTTTTTTTATAAAAATCATAATTAATGTTGGATAAAAAGTTAAGTTAATTAACTTTTTATCCAACATTCAGCGGGATCCGAAAAAATAATTACTTTTAAGGCACTCTCTTCTCCGCTTTGCGCCCAAATCTGAGACACTTCAAATCCACTGCGTATTGAGTGGCTGAACTCAACGCCATACTTTGCATTATCAGAGTGGAGAAATAATATTATTTCATTCCCCCGATTGAGGATTGAATCCACACTCATCATGTTTACTGTTTGACTCGATGTCTATATGTAACTTTAACATTATTTATCCACTACTTTTGACTCAACTTAGAGTTCGTGCTAGCAAAAGTTATGACATTTCATTCCAATATTAGTTATATATAGTGTTTTTTCAAAACTTTTCAAAAATTATAGTTTCTTTAGTGACCCAGTTATTTGAAATCTAATTAAAAGTTAACAACACGATTCCATCCCGTTACGGTGTTTATTTCTAAAAAAAAAAAAAAAAAAAAATACATATATATAAATACGAATATTAAAAAAAAATATCAAAAAGTTGAGTCTATTCGTGTGACTGCAAACGCTACAGGTTACAGGTTCGTTCCTACTCGAGGACATTAAATAATAAATATTTTCATTTACTCACTCTGATAACGAGGCCAAACATGACGTAGAGTTCCGCCACTCAGCACTCAATTTCTTTGAAGATTGTCGAGACCGAAGTGTCTTAACGTTACAATCCCAGGTTTCCTCTGCCTACTTTGCTATGTGCTCAGCGTGCGTGTGTCTGTGCGTGTAGTAACAAAAATATAAAAAGTTATATTGTAGTAGATTCTATTTGGAATAGAGTTGTAGAGTATTTGGAATAGAGTATAAGGAGATCTACTTGTTATAGTAAAAACAACTAAACAAAAATCGCTCACTCATTTTAATAGTCATAAATTTAGCAATTTGTCAAAATTAACAAGAGCAGCTTTTATCGCATAGCAGGCAGAGAAAATTAAGTGTTAAGGCACTCCGTTCCTAGTGTTTGCCTAACTTTTCAGATATTGTTTGTTATATGCCAGAACTCAACACCGCACATTTGTTTAAAAATTAAATCTTCTTCAGCTTCACGCTGTATCCCGCACACAGCAGAATAGGCAGAGGGAAACTAGTGTTAAGACACTCCGTTCCCCACTTTCCGCCGAGTTCTGGAGGCGTTGCGTATTAAATGTAAATAAATATTAAATGGCCTCGAGTGGGGATCGATCCCACAACCAGTCGCTTTTACAGTCACACTTTGTGCCCATGCGCCGCAACAGGCCTCATAAAAATTAAATAAAAGCCAAAAATACAAATATTTTTTCTTAAACAAAACCACAGTGGTTTTATTAAGTTAAAATTTGAGCAAGATGTATAATATTATAAATTCTTAAACAACCAATCCGTCTTGGACAGCCTTAAAGCATTTTGCAGCTCTCTCCTCATTTACTTCTCTCAATTTTACTCTTCTAAAATATAGAGGTAAATTTATAACACGTTTTAAAGGTGTGCTGATGATACCTCTTAGAAGGGTTCACGAAATATATTAGAGACTCAGGTGTATAATTTTATATATTTAGATATCTTTGTTAACAGTGTGGATGTTACACTAATAGTTATATAAATAACAAATAATATGATATATACAGATTTAACTGCAACTGAGGCCGGTCGTGGCGCACCGGCACGAGGTGTGACTGCAAAACCGACTGGTTGTGGGTTCGATCCCCACACGAGGAGATGAAATATTTACTTAAATTTATATTTCCATTTCTTCGCTCTGGTATCGAGGTTAAGCGCGGCGTTGAGTTCTGCCACTCAACACGCAATGCCTCCAGAATTCGACAGAAAGTGGGGAACGGAGTGTCTTAACACTAGGTTCCCTCTGCCTACCCTGCTGTGTGCGGGATACAGCGTGAAGCTAATTTAATTTATTTTTTTAATTTAACTGCATGAAATGCGGGGTAGGCAGGGGGGAACCTGGGAAGCTAATTTAAAGACACTTCCGTTCTTACGTTACGCCAAATTCTGAGGGCATTGCTTGTTAAGTGACGGAACTCAACGCCAACTTTAATGAAATGAGGGAAATGATATATTAAATATTTCATTTTCTCAAGTAGAAATAGCACCCACAACCTGTCGCGTTTGTCCTTGCACGCTTGTACCCCTGCGCCATGGCTGGTACTAGTGATTGCTGTAATGAGTAAATTCTTTATTGTTCTTTCTCTTTTTGGACTGTATATGATATTTATAAATTCTCGATTTGTGAGAATGTATCGCAATGGTTATCGATTAAAATTTTATATTTCTAAAAACGGTGATAAAGGCAGGGACAGAATTTTGTTTATCAACCGGAGCGCCAGTTAGGTATACAAAGTAGAGTCAAAAAAATGATTTTTTTTGAAATCGATATTTTAACAAAGAAAAACACCGTCTAACTATCCAAAATAAGATCAACCAGCAACTAAAGCCATTATTTAAACAAAAAATGTAGACCTCGATTTGTCAAACAAAAAACCAATACAAAACATAGAAAACTAAAAAATAACCACTAATAACTGGAAAATTGAAAAACATATACTTTTTTACGGCAACGATTGCTCCAGTTTAGTGACAACGAGAATTATATTTCGCTTTCAATTGTATAATATCTTCATTTTTAGATCAGCCATTGGATAAAATATAATATAATATAATATAAAATATTTTGTGCTGTCGTTAGTTCCGAGAGCTTTATTGTTACTTTGTCGCGTCTATATTAAACGATAGAGGAATTCTTTGGAGTCAATTTCGTTTCTAGTAAAACATATTTTTAATATTATTTATTTAAATTGTCATTTATTAAATATTTTTAAGTAACATAACGTCAAATATGTTTATTTCTTATGCTGTAGGAGTTCAAAGGAGTGCCTCAAGAATTCGACGGAAAGTGTCTTAATGGGAACGTACCTTCCTATATATGTATTTTATTTAAATTATTTTTAATCCGCTTCCGCTTTGAGTTCCGCCAATCAGCACGAAATGCTTCCAGAATTCGGCGGAAAGAGAGGAACGGAGTGTCTTAACACTAGGTTCCCTTTGCCTACCCTGTTGTGTGCGCGCTACAGCTGATTTATTTTTATTCCTGCAGCACACAAAGCGTTTATTCCACCACTGAACACGAAATGTCTCGAACATTTGGTGGAAAAGTGGAGAACAGAATTTCCTAACACTAGGTACTCTCTGCGCATCCTGCTTATTACGTGATAGATCGTGAAACTGGTTGAAATTAACATCACTGGTCCAATATATTTAAAACCTGTAAAAATAAATTTAAAAACGGAATAACAGTCAAACCACGACTGTGCCACGGTTTCAAAAATATAAAAAGCGATTTAGGTGATACAACGAGTGGTTTTAGTGTAAATCCCGTAGTCGACTCGCAATAAAAACAAAAATACACGATTAATGTACCCTATCCAGGTTTACTGCGTGTCCAACGTAGTAGTGGATATGTTACCTATATAAGTATAAATTGTGATTTTTTCTGGTAAAGAGATTAATTTTATATGTAAAAATAATATATATTTAGGCCAGCCGTGGCGCAGGGGCACAAAGTGTGATGGTAAAAACGACTGGTTGTGGATTCGAGCCCCACTCGAGGAAATGAAATATTTATTTACATTTATATTTCCTTTTCTTCGCTCTGGTGTCAAGGCAATGCGCGGCGTTGAATTCCGCCTCTCAACACGCAATGCCTTCAAATTCGTCGGTTTCCGGTTTCCTCGGTTAACTCTGCCTACCCTGCTTTGTGCGGGATACAACGTGAAGCTGATTTTATTTAATTAAACATATATATATAATTTGAGGCCGTCGTAGTTTAATAGGAAAGCGTCAGGCTGTAAGCGTGGCGGTCGTGATTTCGATTTCCATTCAGGGAATAGATTTTTTATTTTCTTGCTTTATTTGTATAACTAGATATATGTAGATATAGCGCGGCGATGAGCTTCCCTTTCAACATGCAATATCTCAAAATTGAACGGGAAGGAATGTCTCTTTAATTCACATTTTAAAAAATATTTAGATAGTTTTTATATATAATGAGGCCGGTCGTGGCGCAGCGGCACGAGGTATGACTGCAAAACCGACTGGTTGTGGGTTCGATCCCCACTCGAGGAGATGAAATATTTACTTAAATTTATATTTCCATTTCTTCGCTCTGGTGTCGAGGTTAAGCGCGGCGTTGAGTTCTGCCACTCAACACGCAATGCCTCCAGAATTCGGCAGAAAGTGGGGAACGGAATGTCTTAACACTAGATTCCCTCTGCCTACCCTGCCGTGTGCGGGATACAGCGTGAAGCTAATTTAATTTTAATTTTTTTTTATATAATAAGAATAACCAATCTTTAAACCTTATAACCCTTCCATATGGGAATATTACGTGCTTTTACTAAATTAACTTGGTTAGTATTCCTTGAATACCCGCGGTCTAGTAATAAAAAGTTGTCTATGACACGTTACGGCTACATCGAAACGATTAAAGCGATATTAACCTAACCTCCTTTTTTTCTGTTTTAACTATTACAAATTGTAAAATATTTTATTTTACTTCACGCTGTATGCACACAGCAGGGTAGACAGAGGGAACCTAGTGTTAAGGCACTCCGTTCCCCACTTTCTGCTGAATTCTAGAGGCATTGCGTGTTGGATGGCGGAACTCAACGCCGCGCTTAGCCTCGACACCAGAGCGAAGAAATGGAAATATAAATTTACGTAAATATTTCTCTCAATATATCTCCTCGAGTGGGGATGGAACCCACAACCAGTCGGTTTTACAGTCACACTTCATGCCGCTGCGCCACGACTGGCCTCGACTGGCCTCAAATAGTAAAATGGGGTGATTAATTTCTAGAATGAACACAGTGAACTGTATATCCTCCAGATACGAAGCAGAGAGGAGAAATATATTTTTTAATATTACATATTACGATTTTTTTTTAAAGTCAGCTTTCCTTCAAAATTCTTTTCTTATTTTCCAAATACCTCAGCCAGCCCTCAGCTCAGCTGTTGGGCCTGTAATGCAAAATCAAATTGTGAAAACTAAAAAACAAGACCAAAATTCATTTCGTACGAAACTTTGTTTTTGGCAGAGCGCGTTCACGGGATGAGAGTAAGCCATCCGTCTCTTTTGTAACAGAAATGCCAAAAGATTAGGTTTTTCTAGATTTTTCTCTTTGAACTGACTTGATTGCTATTTGGATATAAAATATTTAATATTTAATTACTGTGCATTTACATATTTTTTTGTTTCAGTTAAAAAAAATCTATGATATTGTACTTATATATTTTTAAGTTCAATATTATAAGTAGGCGCTGGTTCAAATCCCGCTACGTCCAATTTTTTATGTATTCTAAGATATATTATAAAGTATCTTAATCTGAGTTTGTCGTTTTGGTTTTATTTTCCCCATTGTTTCGAATTTCAGTTATAAATTGTATACCGAATTTAATTTCGAGATACTGCATTTTGCGTGGCAGAGCTTAACGCTGCGCTTTATAATCTTTTTGTGTGCAAAGGGAACCTGGCAACCTGGACAATCCGTTCCCATTAAAACACTTCCTTTTGTCACTTTTCATCGAGATGGACACTTTCGTGTTGAGTTGCGCAACTAAAAGCCGTGCTTTACGTCGTTGCCGGATTGTGAAAATTACAATATTTCATATTTCATTTCCTCGAGTGGGAATCGAACCAACGACTCAACGTTGGCACAACCCACAATAATCACTAGCTTGTACCCCACACGCGAAACGCGAGTGCTATATGCCACGTTGGAAAATCTGAGCCAATATTGAAAAATCTTAAATATAGGTAGGTACATAATATTTTAGAAATGGATCTAAACGACTACTGACCATATTTCTAAACGGAATAATAATATAACAATATAGACAATTTCAAACAATACTGCCTTCTCGTTCCTGTTCTTGACCCAATAGTTAAGTGAAAGCCTCTTAAGATGTTAGTCGAAGCTTTTGGCTATCGAACTGTAAATACTATTAGTGCATTCGGCAAAGCTTAGGATTTCTTTATTTATGTTTTTTTTTAACGTTTAGTATTTTAAACATTTAAGAAAAAACTATCTGGAAATAAGACAGTTGTAGGTTTGTTTCAATTCTGGGAGTTTCAAACCAGCAAAAAGTGGAGAAAGAAGAGTTTACACTAAGTTTTCTCAGCGTAACCTGCTAGGATAAAGCCTGAAGTTAAAAAAATATCAGACACACAATCTAAAAGCCCCAAAGTCCCAAAAGCAATATACAAACCTGGCGTTGAATCTAAGCCTTTCAACTTAAAATTCAAGCCATTCAACCAACCACTGCACCATACGTCCATAACAAAAGTAAGTATAAACTCACTCAAACTGAGTGTAAAAATATAGATAACCTTATAATTTGAAAGCAACCGGCCAGAGCACCTCGTAACTAAATGCAAATTTGCCTCAAAAAGGATTGTTAAAAATTTTTCCAACTAAATAGTTTTTTTTAACTGAGCTCCAGGAACCAGCTGCCGTATTTTTTTTCCTTTCACGTTTCATAATATTTTTTGAAATCTCGAGTGTTATTTTCGTATATATTCTATAAGGAAAACAATATAAAAAAATTACAACATACATACATGTATTGTTTATTGTTAATATAATTTATATAATATTTTGTAGATCTTTTTCATTTATATTTTTTTAACTTCTCGCTCCATTCCACTCACACTAGTAGATTAAGATAATTTACAGTTTATTGACTCTACTTCATTCTCCGCTCTTCACCTAGATTGGAGAAGTTTCTTATTGAGTAGCGCTCATATATTTTCTATGTACAAACATATGTACATTTATTTTATATTCATACATTAGTTTCATGGCTGGTAAACAAAATGCGACGTTGTGCTCCGTGATTTCTCTTAAATTGGGCGGAAAGTAGAGAACGAAGTGTCGTAACACTACATTCTCTAATATCCTTATCGCATGTCTATCCCGTTATACGGTAAAAAGCACAGAGTTACCATTTTCAACTAAACTAACATAAACTTTTTGTTTGCTTATATAAATCACTGTAAGCTTTTTATTTCATTGACGTAGCCTAATGTGTCTTGTCTTCTCCAGACGGCTAAATATTTAATTTAGAAGTTATTTTTACGTATTTTTTTATAAATTTTAATGATTTTCAAAGAACATATATATAACCAATTTACCATCGTGGTTCATTTATGACCCAAACCACCGAAAACCAGCTTCACATTTTTTTGCATTAAGTAGAGGGAATCTAGTACATTATTTCTGAGGCATTGCGTTTTAAGTGGTGGGACTCGATGTCGCGTTGTGCCATCAAAATTCGACAGAAAATGGGGAAGTAAGTGTTAACACTAGTTCCCCTGACCTGTGCGCAGGATACAGCGTGAAGCTGAAAAAAAACCCCAAATTTTCACTTTACCCTCTAGAGAGGAAACACAGTTTGAAAATATAAATTTATCTAATTCCCACGAAACTAACTTTTAATAAATAAATTTTGTTTGTTATTTTTTTCCACTGAATGAGCTCCCACAGGACGGCAGTTGGGGGACTCTCGTTAAGTGAATTGGACGACAAGTGGATAGTACAGTTTTTAACATCCGACTAATATTATAAATGTAAAAGTTTTCTTATTTTGGAGTGTCTGTCTGTCGGTTGTTAGGTACTGGGTAGTTTTACGGGATTTTGGTTTTAGATATTTGTTATATTTAAGCTAAATGTGAATGGCTTTATGTATATTAGGGGAGAGTAACCAATATTGGACCGGCGCTTAAATTGAACCGATGCTATATGTCAGTCAATTAACTTCATTTTATTTTTCTGGTAACACCATAATATGCGACGGTAGCACCACCAACTCTCTACCATTTTGTATTGACGTCGAACACGTATCATAGCCGTGACGCTTATTATAAATTCTTTTTGTAATGTACTGGTATTATTTTTGAGCTTTTTGGTTAAGGATATTGTAGAACGTGAAGGCAAGTTACAATTTCGTACAATATTACTTAAGGAAACACATTTTATACTGTAAATGTGCTAGTAAAATAATATAAATCTTTAGAGGTTATGATTTATTTTTTTGTGGCAAATCGTAATACTACCAAGGTCTGTATATTGGACCACCCTCAAGTTCCTTAATCGTACCGGTCCAATATATGCAACTATTTTTTTTAGTAATTTAAATTATTTTTTATCTTTTTAGATGGCACGTGCTATCCATAAAAGTAAGAAAGGAGGCACAACTAAAACATAAAAATCTAAAAGAGAAAAGAAGGCTATGAAAAGAAAGAGATCAATTTCCAGTAGTTCAGATGATTCTGATGTTATTGTCGAGCTAGACGATGATGATAATATTCCTAAATAAATGTTAATTATGTTTAAAGAATAAATATTAATAATAATGATTCGTAGTTATAACTTTCCCTTACTTAAATTCTAATTATTCCTATAATTTAAGATTTGGTCTAATTTAGGGACATGGTGGTTCAATTTATGGTACCGCTGGCGTAAATTGGACCGAATGGCGACCTTTACAAATTTTCTGTTTTTTTTATGTTACCCTTAGGTTACAATATCAACGGAATGGTATTATATAGCTAAAGAAACAAGGTACTTCCAAAGCCTTGTTGCATTTTTATAGCTTCGAAGGAGCATGTGATTTATGCTATTATGTCGAAAGTGGTCCAATACGAGTTACTCTCCCCTATATTACATGAACATTTTTATGTATGTGTATGTGAGGGAAGTCATGGCGTAGTGGCACAAGCGTGTGTCTGTAAACGCGACAGGTTGTGGGTTTGACTCCCAGTAGAGGAAACGAAATATTTAATATTTTTATTTATTCGCTCTTGTTTTGAGTCAAAACAATGTAACATTGATTTCCGCCACTCTACACGCAATGCCTCCGGAAATAGGCGGAAAGTGAGGAGTAAGGAGTCTTAACTCCACGCTGCATCAGCCTATTCTGCTGTATGAGAAACATGGCGTAACGTTAAAAAAAATACAGTAACATTTTTTAAGTATAATTAACACACTGCTTCTGCGAAAATAAAGAAGAATGTTGTCAGACACGTCAAAAGAATGATGATGAAACCACCACTCCACTCAGGATAATGCATGAAATACAGTAAATATTGAAAAAATATTTATTAACGTAAAAACTTTTGCGTGCCTTCATCAGCAAAAAAAAAATTTTCGTCGGCCATTAGGCTATACGTATTTGTAATCCAAATTAAAAAATAAAACTATTACAACTTTGCAAAAAATATGTTTGAGGCTGGTCGTGGCAAAACTCACTGTGGTAACGAGGTAAAAGCGTGGCGTTGAGTTTCGCTACTTAACAAGAATTGTTGAATTGTAAAGTGGGGAAATGGAAGATTGGGAACGAATGTATCTTAGGTTCCCTCTCTCTACTGTATTATGTAAAAGAAACGGCGTGAAGCTAAAAATAAACAGAATTGATCCGATATATTTATGTGTGCTTACTATAATTATAAAAAATATATTAGAGTTGACTATTACGTACATTTTAAAGGCTAAAAAATAGTTTGTAAAATATCCTGTGTTTACAGTTTAAAATAATTCTTAATTCATAAAAAAACTATGAATTTAATTTTACTGTAAAGTAAAAAAATGTCCGCATAATTTATAGTTTATGCAATTACATGTATTTTTCACTGCACTAATATTGCACATAAAAGTTCCTAAATGTCATAATGCAACATTATATTATATGTTTTTAAAGTTCTCGCTGTGTTCTGCACCACAGTATCTGACGGTTATTGGTTCGATTCCCACTAAGAGGAATGAATTTTCTAGACGCAGCTTGAATTTAAAAAGATTAGGTTTTCTTCTAAAGGCTATTTGATTATAATAAATAACATAATTTCAAGATATGTGAAACAAGAAAACTTTAATACATAATTTAACTGAACTTTACGTATTCATATAAAACTGAACGAACATAAACACGTGTTCGCAGTTCGTAATGGTATGTGCGTGAGTTTTCTATAGTTAAGAAAAATGCTGCAATAAAAAATATCTTTTTTACCATCTGTAAATTGTAAAAAGCAATTACATTATAGATACTTCCGATCTTCACTATCCGCCGAATTTTGGAGGCATTGCTTGTTAAGTGGCGGAACTCAACGCCGCGCTGCACCTCGTTACCAAAGAGAGAAAATGAAAACATTAAATATTTCACTCTCGAGAGAGGAAATCGTCCATAGCCGCACGCTTGGGAGGGAGTTTGCGCGACTAATCAATAAAAAAATTAACATTATATAAAAAAAAAATCCCTCAACAGAAATCGAAGCCACAACCACGAAACGTGTCGCAAAAACATAACAAATAATGTCAATACATTAAACTTTCAGTTCTATTTAATAGCGCTTCATAGGTTCTATAGGAAAGTTAGTGTAAGTACTCCACTCCAGTATAAAAAGCCGACTCGCTTGACGAGTATTTACAATGTAAAGGCAAACGAGTGAGCTTATTACTATACTTTGATACAGCGACTACGGCAAATAAACTAATTAAAAAAGTATTTCCTTTAATTAAAATTTGTTTTTCAGCAAAAAGAAGGATAGGTAAAGAGAGCCAAGCCTAGTGTTAGGACACTCCGGTCTCCACTTTCCGCTGAATTCTGGAGGTATTGCGGTTGAGTGGTGGAACTCAACAATACACAACCTGTCGCGTTCTTCTCCTGTGCCACGACTGGTCTCTAGTTCGAGTGATTATTCCATATATTATTTAGTAATCTGCTCTGTGAAACGAAAACTTGTGAGTGCAAGTAAAAGTTATAAATTGTAATATGATGATGATATAGCGTGAAGCCATTCACGCTGTATCTCGCATATAGCAGGAAAGGTGGTGGAAACCTAGTGTTAAGACACTCTCACTTTCTTTTTGTGACAATGCGTCTTGAGTGGTGGATCAATCTCTCGCTGTGCCTTGTTACCAGATCGAAGTAATAAGAACATTTTTTCCATGAAATCGAATACATAGGATTTGAGCCTGTAACCGTCACGCTTACAGTCAAATGCTACTGCGCTACAACGGCCTCAATGAATAAATTTAATATAAACAATATGCTTAAGATACGACCAATTGGAAACTATCCGAGAAAGTTTTAAGTGAACCCATTCTTTCTTTTACTATTGTAAGTAGCCGAAGAAAAATGTGCGGTTTTCTGAAATTAAGTTTACTTAAGATTCTAACATTTTAATTATGCGGCGGAGACGAAACTTTTGAAGGCGCTTCGATAGAAAAATCTTGCACTTTAAAAATTTCTCAGTACTTCATCACTGGATAGTTTTTAAAAGTTACGAACTAACAGATTAATGTGAGATCTTAATTCAATAGTTCAAGTTATTGGTTTTAGGTTTTCTTTTACATGGTAAAGTTTAACCTATTTTATTTAATTTCAAATATTATTATTATTAATTGTGGCAAAGAAAATAAAATTTTTAGCTACTAAATGCAACAAAAACTAAAAAAAACACATTTAGTTGAAATCGAATCTACGACCTTAGCGAATAAAATCAGACATGCCGCTACACCACCAAACCGTCAATTTAAACTTAATTTAAAAAAAAACCGAACATTTTCTTCTAAAACAACCGAAGTAACCGAAAGAAAGAATAGTTTTCACTTAAAACTTTCTTGGCCAGTCTTCATTTGGTTAGGTCTAAAACATAGAAGTCTAATTAAACAAAGTCACTCTTTTTACTTCTAACTGTAACGACACTAGAACTTTGCCAAATCGAGTTACTCTAATTGTCGTAATGGGACGCCCGGACTATATAAAACTTTTATTTTTAACAGTTCACGTTTTGAAACTATAGTAGTTTGATTGAATCGTTTAATTTGCTAGTTGCTGGGTTGCTGGAAGGCTTTTGTTTTTTCTATTTTTTTCATTTTTTTTAAATTTCACGATGTATCTCGCGTAGTAGGGTAGACAGGGGTAACCTGGGAATCTCCGATCCCATTGAGACACTTTCGTTCTCCACTTTCATTTACATTTTTTAACTATTAAAATACTACTGGCTATGCTTTATTGGGATTTTAAAATATATAAATAATATAAAAAATATATAAATGGCGATTTTATCATTCAATTTGTCATAATACGGAGTACAGAGTGTCTTAAGATCAGGTTGTTACTATAATAGTAAAAGCCCCTACTAAATAAAAGAGAAAGCGTGAAGCTGAAGGAGTAGGATGTCATATATTAACTATGTATCATTTATGGAATACAACTAATATTTACTTTCATTTGACTATGCTGGTAAAATCTAGTATATATACACTAGATATAGTAAAATAAAACGAAATGTCGTGGCGCAGTGGCACAAGGGTGCGACTGTAAATACGACGGTTATAGGTTTTGTTACCACTCGGGGGAATTGAATAATTCATATTTCATTTCTTAGTTCTGATGATGACGCAAAAGCGCGGCGTTGAGTTTCATTACTCAACACGCAATGTTTACATATGTACAATCATAATCATAAAATCAAATACTGATAATCTTACAATATTATTATAAATTATAGTTGTTATTAAGCCACTAATTCAAATTATGAAAATATCTCGTCCCCTCACTACGCTAGGAAATACGCTTCAGCGTGGAACATCGTGAGAAAATCTGCAGGTTTCAAAGTTCTTGCCGTTAAGCTTTAAATTTACTTTCATAATTATAAATTCTTTGTTTAGCACCGTTCGAATAAATAAATATTATATTTTATTATGATTTTTAATCGTTTTTGATAGTTAGCGTCTGACTGTACACGCGACGGTTCTGGATACGATTCCCACTCGGCGAAATCTATTATTTTCATTTCCTGGTTCTGGTAACAGGACGAAGAATGGCGTTGACGTCGTTCGATCATTTGATATGCAATGTCTCGAAAATTGAGCGGAAAGTGGAAAACGGAGTGTCTTCACACTAGGATCCCTCAGCCTTATCTTGCTATATACAAAATACAACGTGAACCATAAAAAAATATCGTATAAATTGTTGAATCCATCGAAATTTGAAGCTAGATCCTTTTGAAGGACAAAGGAATTCTGTAAATTCTTTTTAAAAGTTCCATCGAGCAACAAGCCAAGTTCAGAATACCTTTTCTTTGCACTATACAATAAAAAAAAAGATTTATAGGTTCGAGTTTCAGTCATTAGTTATTTTTAACTGATACTTATTTAGTTCTTTTTAATGTATTTTTTAAATAAAAAAAAATAAAAGTAATAAAACTCAAGCAGTTTCAGTAAATTTTTGAAATTGTGGATTCTAAAGTTAATATCATTTTTAACAAAATAGCTAACTATCTATTAGAGAGGAAATATTTACACAAATATAATGCTTTTAGAAGCTCATAGTAAAAGCAAACAAAAAATATGACGCTACTAAGTACTTATTTAGCGGGCTACAATTGCAAAAATTGGAGCATTTAGCACTACTTTCCCCCTTTTTACCTTCTCCACTGTGATCGATTTCTTCATGAGGGGCCCTGAGACTGTTTACAAGACTTTCATCCACTATCATAAATATTGTGCTCTCGAAGGTCAACCGAGGTTTCCCTCTGCCATTCTTACCAATCAACTTGTCGTCATAAATTATTTTTACTATTTTTCGGCACTCATTCTCTCAATGTGTTCTCTCAACATACAAATAATTATCTTTTAGCTACACGCATATATCACGCACATAACAGGGTATTCCAAAGGGAACCTGGTTAAGTTTAAGCACTAAGGGTCTAAGGCACGTTTCCGTTCTCATTAAGAAAAATCCGTTCCCCTCTCATGGCACTCATTTTGAGTGGCGGAATTCAATGCCGCGCTTTGCCTTGTTACCAGAGCAAGGAAAGGATAATATTTAATACCTCGAATAGGAATCGAACACATAACCTCTAGAGTTTGCAGTCGCCTCTAATTTGAATAAGAATCTAACCCACAACCAGTTGCATTTACAGTCACACATATTAATGAACCTTTGACCTATTTAGCAAAACCGTTTCCATTATTCACCTAAAAATCACCTAACCCACGAATTACAGATGTAGAACTGCAAAAAGTAGCAAAATACAATACAATAAGTAATAAGCCCAGAGATGACTAAGTTCCATTTTTTAAATCGCAGAGCTCTATTTTACGTGAAATGTAGGTTGCGAGCATTGAGCGATCACAATATAGCGCTAAGAGCTAGGAAACAATTCATTCGTAACACTTTATTACATGTGCCTTTTGAATGTGCTTTGAAATCTCGGCTGTAAACGTACAGTCACCTTGATTTTTTTCTATAGTAATTTTGTAACAGTGGCATCAGAAAGTGTGATATTTATGATATACTAGCGGCCCAATCGCGGCTTCGTCCGCATACCGCCTATATTTAATTTTAACATTTTTTAAAGTGTTATTCCACACTTAGGAAAGAAAAATACTTCTTTAGAAAACGTATTAAAAATTGAATTCGAGTTCTAGAACTCGAATTCAATTTTTAATACCCGCTATGTTCAAATTTTCATATATTTTCTAAATAAGTATATTTATTTTATTATGCTATATAATTAATATGTATGTATGTATAATAATAATTATTACATTCAATAATTTTGTATAATTTTGACACAATCGGCGACAAGGGCGTCCCCCTCAGAACTCGAACCTATGCTTGCGGTCGTAAGCAGAGCGTTGAATTATTTTAATTTTACATTTTCTCGAAAAGTGCCAAATTACGTGATATAAAAGCCAAAGCTTATCTTCATAAAATTTCCTTGATGATGGAATAACTTTTGTTCGTAAGTTTCAATATCTTTGTCAAATAAAAAACGTTGAAATATCACCTGGGAATTTTCTATTATTTTTTGTCACAAAATGTCCTATTGTGACTTATTTATAAGAGATAGGTATAGTGTGTCACTTTATTTTAGAAAAAATGAAACTGAATGTATTTGTATCACAATGCACTTACTATTTCAGCAGCGCACGCGGCTAAAGTAATACGATGGCGTTCCTAATAATTGTTATTTAATTATGTAAGCCTATAGCACTCCTGGAGAATGTAGCTTTCATACAAAAAAACAAAAAGTAAATCCAACCAGTAGTTCCAGAGATCTTAGCGTTTAAACAAACAAACAAACAAACAAACAAACAAACAAACAAACTCTCCAGCTTTATTATATTAGTATAGATGTATGGCTTCAGGCTGTATACCGCATAAAAAAGGGAAGACAGAGGGACACTTCGTTCCCTCTTGCTTTGTAAAATTTTCGAGACATTGTATGTTGATTAGCGGAACTCAACGCCGTACTTGTTCATGTGTGTGCATATAAAAACATCTTTTCCACGATTATGAATCGAACTCACAAATTTTTCTCCCTTATATATTGAATAAAGAGTATATAAATGTTTTAAGTAAAAAATATATCAATGTTGAAATAGTACAGAGTTTTAGTCTAAATAATCTAGTTACACGAAGACAAAATAGTCTGGCACTTGATCCAACATTTAAGCGATAACCTCTTGAGATATTAGCATGGGCTTGTCTGTATTAAACTATTAACTGGGGCGACTATTGGTACAGTGATCTCTACATCGACACCTAAGGTAATGATATTTTATTAAGATAGGATATTTAGAGGTCAGTCGTAGCGTAAGGGCACAAACTGTGACTGCAAAACCGACTGGTTGTGGGTTCGATCCCCAGTCGAGGAGATGAAATATTTACTTAAATTTATATTCCCATTTTTTCGTTCTGGTGTCGAGGCAAAGCGCGGTGTTGAGTTCTGCCATTCAACACGCAATGCCTCCAGAATTCGGCAGAAAGTGGAAACGGAGTGTCTTAATACTAGGTTCCCTCTGCCCATTTGTGTACGAAATACGCTATAGCGTGAAGCTGATTTATTTATTTATTTTTTATTTTATTTTACTAAGATATTATTAGCTTCACGCTGTATCCCGCACACAGCAGGGTAGGCAGAGGGAACCTAGTGCTAAGACACTCCGTTCCTCACTTTCTGCCGAATTCCGGAGGCATTGCGTGTTGAGTGGCAGAACTCAACGCCGCGCTTAACCTCGATACCAGAGCGAAGAAAATAGAAATATAAATTTAAGTAAATATTTCATCTCCTCGAGTGGGGATTGAACCCACAACCAGTCGATTTTGCAGTCACACCTCGTGCCGCTGCGCCACGACCGGCCTTAAGATATTATCTAAATGAATAACCAATACTTAAAGTGTTAATTATGTTTTTAGTATAATAAACGATCCTAGTGAAAAAGTACATAACCAGATTTACATAGAATAATCCCTGAGTGGACATTTAAACCACAATTATATGAAGACACTTCTTCATAGCACTCTATTCAGACACATTTTTTTAATTAAATAGTAGCTTCACGCTTTTTTTCGCAAAGTAGGATAGGCAGACAGAATCTAGTGTTGACAAAATCTTATGGCGTTCGAGTTCTGCCAATTGGTACACAATATCTCGAAAATCAGAGGGATGGATGTGTATGCTTCTCTTATATGCGGGATGTAGCGTGAAGAAAAATAAACAGAGAAACAGAAAAAAAAATATTACCCAGTTTTTATGTTAGAGTAGTAGTGTACACAGACAACGCCACCGTATTTGCTAGTACAGCTACAAAATGTATTGATCAAACATAATAAGACCCTTATTTATCTCATAGATTTCAATTTATAAGAAATTCCTCGACGATATTAATCGATTAATATTTCCTTTCAGCGATGTTACATCAGCTAAAAAGAGAATTGCGCTCCTTTGTCCAGATTTGACAATGTCCCGTACAAATATTAAAAGCTTTATAACAAATCGGTTGTTGTAAATACATAATATATTGAATATTATTTGTGATAGAAAAAAAAAACTAAAAAACACGCTTTTGTGAAAAATAGTTATAGTATACACATAACTATGTGTATACTATTTTTAACATTGCAATACATTATTATTCATTTATTATATAATAAAGAAATACATTCATATGCAATAAAGTAAAATAGCTATAATAAGATATAACAATATTTTTCACATTTTAGTTATTTTTTTACCAAAAGTGTGTTTTTAGCAACTGTTATTTACATTCCAAAAATTGGTACAGAAAGGACGGTGGGCGATTCCGAGTCGCACTTGACCAGTTTTTATTCATATCATTGAATTGTCATCGATTCTTGATAAGTAGGCAAAATTTTAAAATAATCCGACCTTTCCAAGAAAGCAGGTAGATTTCCGTTACAAACAGAAGATACAAATGAAACTAATAAAAGCATGTTTAAATAAAGATCTCATAGTAGATATAGTATTCTGTGTAGTGTAAGCGTAATGGGAACGGATTCGATTCACATTCAGGGGAATGAGTTATTGATATTTTCCCTACTCAACAGTTAAGCTTTCCAACTCAACAGTAAATATTTCGAAACTTAGGTGGTTGCGTAGTGTCACGTTTCACTCTGTTATATGCGGGATGCAGCGTGAATAAAAGAAACATAATATCCGATCCGATCCTTCTTTTCATTTACTTTTTTCATATCTATTGACTTTAGAAAGTTATGAAAATTTAAGTGCTTCCTTTATAAAATTGAAATGATCTTAAGAAATGGTAATTCGCACAACCTCAACTTTGCTCTAGTTATCTTAATTCTACAGAACTGCAGTTTTAATTTCTTCAATTTAATATTGTAATATATTATAATCAGTGAATTTTCACCATTTAATTTAAAAGAAGAAAATTATATTCTTATTCATAAAAAAATAGGTAGTGATAAATTATTCTCTATTGAAATTTTACGTTACGATTTGTACCTGAGATTGGAACTCTCAGTTGGATAGTCCGACTCGCACTTGACCGATGTTTTTGATAATATAAAAGGAAGCTAATATTTATTTACTTCATAAAGATATGTATTTATGTATTTTACTGATTTTGTTTATCTGCATTTCGCAGTGCAGACGCAAAAGTTAGTCTTTTACACATTTACGAGTCTTGAATGCAAGTACTCAAAGCTGAACCTCGTCTAAGTAAGCACAAGAAACATATATATCACGTAAGTGTTGATACAAAATATGAATATGTTAAGAATATCTTTATTTTCAACATCTATTTACTACTAGCTATCAAGAGTTAGAAAGCTGTATTCCACATAAAGTAGAGTAAGTAGAGAAAAACTTAAGTTTAGGCACTCGATTCCTTACTTTTCACCCATTTCCGGGACATCAGGATTCCAGCGTATTGACATCGAACCCACAACCATCGTATTGGACCTCAGTAGGAGTCAGAACAGTTTAACTGTGCTAGAATGACCTCAAAATGTCTGGCCCGAAATGTCTTCTTATCGGAGCGAGATAATAAACATAATTCATACAGTAGGGATCAAGCTCACAAGCATCTCATTTACAGCCAGATCTGTGTCGGCCACGACTATTTCCCGACTGCTAAAGGAGGGTTATGTTTTTCTCGCGTATCTTGTATGTATGTAATATTCTTTATTACCTCATATATCCAGAACTAATGGACGGATTTACATAATTGGTGTCATTAGTTTTATCTCATCAGGCTAAGTGTTTAAAGATAGGTGACTTTAAAAAAAATAAAACAGTGCGGCTGTTCAACGCGATCTTAATTGTCAAAATGTCAAGTTAAAAGGCTCAGGACAAGAATTTCAACAAGGTATATCATGATTATCATACAATGTCAATTTTTTAAAATATATAGCCTACTCTTGTGGACTGTGAAAGCGGGTTCAAATCCTCACGATATTAACCTTCAAGGAAATAATAAAACTGCGAAATTTTCCGTTTTAAAATCATTATGAATATAACAAAAAAGTGAAATATAAAATATAATTTTAAAAATCAAAACCCCTTGAATAAACTAAAAATGAAAAAATAATCCCAATAATTTATTGGTATTAACAGTCGGGACCTATAAGTAATTATACAATCAATTAAATCTTTACCAGGATAACGCAATCGGGGTTTTTCTTTTATAATAATTTTTTTAGTCATATATTAATAACTAGAGGGCGCGCGCGGCTTCGCCCGCTTATTAGGAGGGAATCCAAAAAAAACCACGAAACACGTGTTCAATAAAATATTTTTAACAGTCTGAATTTATTTTTTTATAAAAATCGGTGGCAATTTAAAGATTTTTTCATACAAACTTTCAACCCCTATTTCATCCCTTTAGGGTTAATATTGTTCAAATTCCCTTCTTAGTGGATGTCCAGAATATGAAAATAAACATCTGCCCAAATTTCACGTTTCTACCACCAGCGGTTACGGCTCTGCGTGCGTCTTACCTCAGTCAGTCAGCACAAGTCCTTTTATATATATAGATAATTAGGCCTTTTAATTTTTTTATGCGGCGTTGATCCGAAACTCAACGCGCAATACCTCCAGAATTCGGCAGTTGATGGGTTCAAAAGGATCTTAATAGGAGCGGAGTATCTTAGCACAAAGTTCCCAGGTTCCTTTTACCTACCCTACTATATGAGGGATACAAATAACTATAAATAATACGTTTTAATATCAGGCAATGTACGCAACACTCACGGTTTACTACCAAATATCCTCTTAACACTAGATCCTGTAGCACAATAATAATTCATAACCTATACGCTGGCAGAGAGCCCAATTCCTATCAAATTCAGTTAAGTATTTATTGTTAGCATCGCTTATGTGTACGCCTGGTTGGCGTTTTCTTAACATATTGGCTTACTCTTATATGTTTATATTGAGATAATGTTTGTGAATAAGTTTTTTTTCTATTATATAAAAAATATGGCAGTATAAGAGTTGTATAAGAGGTCCTAATGGCGGTGTGGCACCGTGTATAAACACGATAGCTTTTGATTCATTCCCATTTGGAGGAATGAATTTGTTAAATTTCCTAGAGTGTAAGAAAATACAACTTGGCGTTGAATTCTACCATTTAACACGTAATATCTGGGTTCTCTCTGCTTCCTATTTTATCGTGGGGTAAACTCGCGTGATATCGACAAGTTTCATAATAAAAATATTATATTTCATCATCTTTTAGAAGATTGGCTGGCAATGACCACTGTTTCTCTATATAAATTAAAATGGAATAATGGCCCTTAGAGGTCGCTGTACAGTAACTATGGGTTCATTTTTACTCTGGGAAATATTATGATGCTTATATGGCATACATGAATTGTATCTCGATCACGATATTAAAACATAATGTTTTCTTTTTATTTTCGATTTAGTGTCAAGACACTCCGTTCTTCACATCCCGGTTTGAGAGGCGGCTCTCAACGCCGCACAGCTGTTTCTATGTCGTTCGAGGAATTGTTAGATTTAAATTAATTTCATTTCGCTAAGCATTTTTTTTATACCATTTTTTATTGTTAATAATAACTGAATTAAAAACTAGTTGATTTTAAAAAAATATAATGAAAATTTATAATTGAACATTCTTTTGTAAAGCAAGAAAATTATAACGTCAATCGCCAGCACTGTTCGCTGCAAAAAACGTAGGTAACTTTAGCAATATTATATTATATGAAGTATTTGTGCTAAATTTAGAAATTAATTTTAAAATATCATTCTTCTTATAAAATCTATAATACTTATTTTACTTTTAGAAAGCTTGATTTTTATAAAATCTTTTCTTCATAACATCTATAACATTTAGATTTTTTTTTCTTATATAAAACTTACCATATTATTATGGTTTATAAAAACGTAACAAGCAATTAAGTTATCCTTCAAGGCATTAAGCTTTTTAGCTTCTACAATATTTTCTTATTTTTAAATATACGCCTTAGAGATAATCTAGGGCCAAAAACTCCGAGTTTTCTTCGTCGAAACGTTTCACTTTCCGTGTGCATTCCAGACTACGTTTATTGAGTGACGGCGCTCAACGCCGCGGTTTATCGTAGGTGCTTTGTTGTGGAACTCATCAATAACTAATATTATGAAGCTTAAGGGTCTATTTAGTCGAACGTTCTAATCCCAGGAACTACATGTACAAATTAAAAAGTTTTTGTTTTATAATAAATTAGTCTACACCACAAACTTTGATAGTCTGTACATTTTTTGTTTCTGTGTTATTATTTGTTTGTTTCTTTTTAAGTTTACGTTGTATTTCGCATTTATTCCGATATTATATCGTTCCTTTACTTCCCTCTGTAAAAGATTTGAGTGCAATAAAGTTTTGTCATCTATCTATCTAGTTGAGTAGTATTAAAACACTCCGTTCCCATTACGGCACTTTCATTCTCACCTTTCTCCAATTCTATAGGTATTCGTTTTGAGTAGCCGAACTCAACGCCGTACTTTAGTTCATTATTGTGCCTCTGCGACACGGCTGGCCCCAATTTTTTTTATATAATGAGTAAAGGAATCTACAGCGCGAAGCTGAAAAGTTTCACGCTGTATCCCGCACACAGTAGGGTAGGCAGAGGGAACCTAGTGTTAACACACTCCGTTCCTCACTTTCTGCCGAATTCTAGAGACATTGTATGTTGAGTGGCAGAACTCAACGCCGCACTTTGCCTCGACACTAGAGCGAAGAAATGGAAATATAAATTTAAGTAAATATTTCATCTCCTCGAG
>JAATLQ010037709.1:0-61904 GCA_013421005.1 Heliconius erato x Heliconius himera | reverse complement strand
CAGCGGCACGAGGTGTGACTGCAAAACCGACTGGTTCTGGGTTCGATTCCCACTCGAGGAGATGAAATATTTACTTAAATTTATATTTCCATTTCTTCGCTCTGGTGTCGAGGTTAAGCGCGGCGTTGAGTTCTGCCACTCAACACGCAATGCCTCCAGAATTCGGCAGAAAGTGGGGAATGGACTTCCGTTCCCTCTGCCTACCCTGCTGTGTGCGGGATACAGCGTGAAGCTAATTTTAAGAAATAACGCTCGGCAGAAGTAGGGTAGTAGTAATTGAAAACGTCTTTTTTAAAAACGACCTTGAAATTTAATGAAATTATTTACCAATGATATGTCTCTACCATATCCAAATTAAATACATAGATAGGTGATAAAATTATATACTACGAAGTTCTTTTCAGTTCATTATACGTTATTACTTCGTTTACAGTGAAAATAAATAAAATTATTTTAAACGAAAACTTCTATAGCCAGTAATTGGGAAACTAAGCAACGGTTTCCTTCCTAAAAATAAAAAGTACGCTTCGAAAACACGCCGCAGTATTTTCATTTTATTTCACGTACGCTCGTGTGAGTAGCTTAGGCATTCACCTGGTACTTTCTATATTTTATTTCAATAGCCCAAATTTCCGCCTCGCAAATATACAACAAATGTTCTTTGTTCGATATTTTGCAAAGTGGAAATTTTAGTTTTTGATTATTTTAGGCTCATGTGGTTTTATTGGTATAGGTCTAATTAACACTGTCAACATTTTATTAGCAAAATCAATACAATGGTATTGTGAAAGTTGATGTAAAATTTATATGTAGAATTTATTTTAGAAAAGTTCTTATTTTGATGAGATCAGATCATAAGAGATGAGATCATTTAGTTTTTAGCTTCACGCTGTATCCCGCAAATAGCAAAGTAAGCATAGGGAACCTAGTAACCTAATATTAAGACATTCCGTTCTCCATTAAGACATTTCGGTTCCCCATTTTCCTCTGAATTTTAGAGGTATTGTGTGTTAAGTCGCGGAACACAACGACGCGCGCAAAAAAAAGAAAAAAATATGAAATCATGAAAGACGTTTACAGATGTATAAAGCTATTCAGTGTAAACGTCTTCTTCAAACAAGTTATGATTAGTGTCGAGAAACTAACAACAACTAATTTGCAGGAAGGTAATTGGAAATTGGAAATCAATTAAACTATAATTATTACTTATAGCGTAAATGATTTGACCGTAAGCCGTGTTGAAATTAGTAATCCATACAAAATAGATTTTAAATTATCCATGTAAAGTAATCCATTTGGCGTTGAGTTCCGCCACTCAACACGGAATGCCTCTAGAATTCAGCGGTATGAAGGCGGCGGTATGAAGTGGGGAGCAGCGTATCTTAGTAGTAGTATCCTGCTATATGCGGGATACAGCGTGAAGCTGAAATAAAAAAAAATCTACTAAATATTCAAAATATGCACACCGCCCGATTTCACGAAATACTGTAGTTATAAATAATATGAAGCATTTATATAAATAGGTAGAGGTATATAATATTTACATAAATATAAATAAAATTCTAACTATAATCACAATTTCTATTGCTTATAAAAATACTCAAGAACTCAACACTAAATAAGAAAATTTTCATAAATTCCAAATTCAAGGCATACTTTTTTAACAATTGTAATAAATCTCAAACAACCACCCATAAAATAAAATGCTTATTAAGTTTCATAGCGAAAGTGGGTTGAATTGACCGATATGTATGGAATGCAGAAAAATGTTATTGTTTAAGTCGAGACTGGAGTTGTTTAGTGTTGCCCTTGCCTTATTTGCATGAATACTTAGAAATATATTGTTTAGATCGTAATAGGACATTTTTCAATTAATGTTATATAACAGAGGCCAGTAGTGTCTCAGGAGCACAAGCCTGCGAATGTTAGCTCAACAGGTTGTGGTTTCGATTTCCACCCTAGGAAATGAATCTTAATATTTTAATTTCCTCGCTCTGGTAACAAGTCCTTTGCCTTGTTTTTAGTAGTGGTGAGTTCTGCTGCTCTGCTCTACTTTACAGCTTTAGTAGCTTATGGGTTCGATTCTCACTCAAGGTAATTAATGAAAATAATTAATATTTTTATTTCCTCTTTCTAGTCACGAAGCAAGGCGTGGTATTGAGTTTTGCCTCTAAATCTCAATGCCTCCAGGATTCAGCAGAAAATGGGAAATGGAAATATCTTAGTGGAAGCGGAGTGTTCTCCTCTAGGTTCTGGGGTTCCCTTTATATCATATACTTATGATACACCTTATTTTTATTGGTGATATTAAGGATAAACATATTTCCAATTAATAAAATCAGTAGTATGTGGAAGCACTGTACAAATGTACAAAAATTATATTGCCGTTTTTCAAAGAGTCATTACAGTAAGTGAAGCTAGCGAGAATTAGCGAGCGGAGGGCGTATACCCTTTTCATAAAAATATAAAATAAATCTTTTTCATATTTCGTTATAAAATATATTTTTATCAATGTAATTTTTTTTTAAATAGTAGACTAATAGAGACAGGTGTAGAACAAGCTAGTGCCACCGTGAACGGACGGTACCAGTTGAGTCGTGAATCTCGTATAAAGCAAAGTAGGCAGAGGTAACCTAGTGTTAAAACATTCCGTTTTTCGTTCTCCGCACAATATTCGAGATGAAAAAAGATATGTAAATACAAGTCTTGCGAGTGGAAATATAACCCAAAGCTGCATTGTGCGTTCAATGTCAATTAGTACAAACTCTACTATTAAATAAATAAATCAGCTTCACGCTGTATCCCGCACACACTAGGGTAGGCAGAGGGACCCTTGTGTTAAGACACTCCGTTAACCACTTTCTGCCGATTTCGGGAGGCATTGCGTGTTGAGTGGCAGAACCCAACGCCGCGCTTAACCTCGACACCAGAGCGAAGAAATGGAAATATAAATTTAAGTAAATATTTCATCTCCTCGAGTGGGGATCGAACCCACAACCAGTCGGTTTTACAGTCACACCTCGTGCCTCTGCGCCACGACTGGCCTCCACTCTCTACTATTAGAGTAGGTATTTTCTTATATAACATCAGATTCTTCGATTAACACTTCGCCATTTTTTCATTGCGTGTCTAAAGGCAATTGATTTTCATTTCGTGACCACTCTGACAGGTGTGTTTACAGAACGCGCTTCCAACATTTAAAGTTTAGATTGAATGCAAACGAATATAGTGAACACTATATTCTAGGGACTATTTTAACACAGTTAGCAAGCGTCTGAATGTCAATTTGATTACCACTCGGGGATTTCTTTATATTTGCTTATATATTTCAAAATATTTGTTATTAGCCAAAATATTTTTTTTTATTATTTATTTCTAATTCTTAATTTCTTAATGTCTTCTTGTACATATTAATATGTTACTACATTTTTTTTTCAGCTTCACGCTGTATCCCGCACACAGCAGAGAAGGCAGAGGGAACCTAGTGTTAAGACACTCTGTTCCCCACTTTTTGCCGTATTCTGAAGGCGAAGCAATTAAAATATAAATTTAAGTAAATATTTCATCTCCTCGAGTGGGGATCGAACCCACAACCAGTCCGTTTTACAGTCACAGTTAGTGCCGCTGCGCCACGACTGGCCTCTATTACATAGTAGATGCAGAAGTTAGGAACAGCCAGCAGGTCTTAAAACGATGTTTACTATCTACCCCATAAACTTATCAGATATGATATTATCAGTATATGATATGATATAATATGTAATAGGTATGCCAGGACCATAAAAGTCAAATACGAAGCAAGAATTAGTTAGTATCAGTATTATTCTGATAACATTGTTGTTAAAACTACTTTGCCTTTATTATGCCGTAAATCTTTAACTGTTGAACGACTAGTTACGATCACACCTTCATTCTGGCTTAAATTTATGACTTTATTTAATATAACTATTATAATATTCTTTTAAAACAGTGTATAAACAACATATAAATATATTACTTAGTGAGACGTTTGCTTTTTATTGGCTGATTGTTTGAAAATGTGTTAATTGGACGTGTTAATCTAAATTACAATATTTTTAACTTTAATAAATCAGTCATAAATTTATTCAAATTTTGCTTTTAAATGCATATTTTTATTTATTAATAATAATTGAAGACTGATTTATTAAATGCATATTTTGATTTATCAAAATCAAATAAAAATCAGCTTCACGCTGTATCCCGCACACAGCAGGGTAGGTAGAGGGAACCTAGTGTCAGGACACTCCGTTCCCCACTTTCTGCCGATTTCTGGAGGCATTGTGTGTTTAATGGCAGAACTCAACGTCGCGCTTAACCTCGACACCAAAGCGAAGAAATGGAAATATAAATTTAAGTAAATATTTCATCTCCTCGAGTGGGGATCGAACCCACAACCAGTCGGTTTATAAAATAATATAATAATGTAGTATAATGTAATGTTCACAATTTGTATTAAAATTGTGATTACAAATGGTTGTGGACATGATTATTTCATTTGGTTATTATTTCTAAAATATCTGTCTATATAAATAAAACAAAATATCTACTATAGTTAATAAACAATATCAGAATACCTCAAAATAATTTTGTAGATTCATGAAAATTATTCATGCCGCTAAAACGAGAGAAAATAATAGATGAACCTTTGTTACAGCGCCTTCAAAGTAACGGGCATTGGCATTTCAGAATTAATAAGCCAGTAAATGGCTGGGATTTTGAGGAATTCACTTCAAGAATAGATCCTGGAACAACTCAATCTCAGCGGGTAGGTACGCCTTGCATTTATAAGTCTACGGCTATGCAAATTTCTAGTCTGACCCGAATCGTATCCGTGACTTATATATAGGTAACAAATTATGTATTGCTTATTTGATGTTACTGCTTTGATATAGAACGTGATTGACTAACGTAATTGTGGTAAGTAGTTTTAGGTTCCAATACAGAAAAAAAACTGTATTAAATAGAAACAAAGGTCCTGTTTAGTAAATTATAATATTGTGATCACAATTGATTTATCAAGCGGGAATAAAACCTACACCATAGTCAATTTTATTCATACATTGACTAAAAGATTGCAGTAAATAATATTCATGAATAAAATTATCTAAAAAGTCATTGGATACAGTCGATTGTTGTATTTTTAGCTTCGAGATAAATAATATTGGAAACTTCGATCATCGTTTCAAATTAAAAGCTTAAGTAATTATAAGTATTTTCCAATATCAATTACAGTTAACTTCAAAGATGTCTAAATATTAAACTTTTCCTTCTATTTTCATAGTGATTGGTTGTAAAAGTCTTCATTATAGCTATCATAAAGTATTTAATTAATATTATAACATACAATATTAAGTTTTTGTTCGAAACTTTCTTTGCATAATAAAATTTGTATTTTCTTTCCCCATGGAAAGAAAGTAAATATAACATACCCACTGGGATCACACAAACGGGATCTATTTTATCCTTCAGGTATTACTAGGACTCCGCTGTCTGTCTGTCCATCCGCTGTTGTGATCAGGCTGTCTCTCACGAACTGCGATAGTTAGACAGTTGAAATTATCGCAAATGATGTATTTTTGTTGTCACTATAAAAATAAATAGAAAAACAGAATAAAATAAACATTTAAATAGGTTCCCACACATGATTATTTTTACGTTATTTATAGGTGATGGTATGGAACCCTTAGTGTAGTAGAGACTGGAGTGTCTTACCCCTTAACGCTTAATTGGTATAGTATATAAGACTAACGATACTAGTTTTGTGGGAGCCATGGAACCTGTAAATAAAGACTTTAAGGATGCAAATGTACGAAATATTAAAATATTAAATCTACGATTCAGATTTAAAAATTCATTCAATATGATTTTGAATGAGTCATTTAAAGGTTTTGCTATTTTACCAGAATAATTGAAAAACATAATAATAAATCCAATAGATAAGTAAAAGGTAAAAAAAATTAAGATGTATACTAGCTTATCTCTGCATATAAAATAAAATGCTATAAAAAATTACGACAAAAGAGATATTAAACCAAGTACTTGATTTAAAATAACAAAAACAAATATATAATCTTATTTTCAAGTTTAAAAAATTGTATACAGACCAAATATATTTAAAAAATCCTAACTTTTCAAAAGCAAATTACCGATAGCTTCGAAATAATGCAGCTAAAGCCGTATTCAGTAAGAGGCCCTGCCTCGTTTGATATGGATTTTCACGAAACGTCTGAACCAGTGAAGCGTATAGCTTCCAATACAAAAGACTCGCAAAAGTATATATCTATTTTGCTTTGGTTTTATTAATAAAATGAAATTTTGTAGATTATAAATATAATGATAAGCTAACGTTAATATTATTTTTAAAAGCAATTATTATTTTTTTATTTATGTGGAATATTTATTACAAATGATTCATTAAATATTAAATGATTGACTAAACACTGTTTCTCTAAGGACCTTAAAACGCTGAGTGCACCTCGATTATTCTCAGATTTTAGTAACTTATAAAATATTTGTTCAATATATACTATTGATTCCGCTTCTCTATATGCAATATTTCTAAATGGATAGAAAATAAGCAATATAGTTATTTAAAACGTCACACTTTCTGCTTATCCCATAAAAGAATGAATCTTTCTTAAATATGAAGAAGAATATATAATATAAGAGCTAGCGAATATATAAGAAAGATATACAAAATCTTTGCCGAGAAATTGCACTATTCTCTTACTAAATTATGTCTTTTCATGTGATGTTGCCGAACTCAATATTGTGCCGAATTTTTGACATGCCATTTGTAAATATAATATAGGTATATATTTTTCTTATAGTTAGAATTTGATCTTTAGTGTTTAGGATTGCGTACCTCAAAAGGAAAAAAATGGAATTCTAATAACATCATTTTTCTCAAGATCGCGTTGAAGTATCAAGCTGAAATTAATACATTACTGTCAACTGTTCCTTAGAATATAGAAAAAATCAAGTACGAGTCAATGCAATCATAAGATACACGCGTTTATGCATTGTTTTTACTGTGTTTTATATGAAATTCCCTTAGAACTAAAATGATTGATTGAAAATTAAAATGTTTTTTTCTTAAAACCTGATTTATCCATTCTCTATGTTTTATTTAAATTGTTGAGTGGCGTAACTCAACATCGCGCTTAATCTTACCAGAGAAAGAAAATGAACACAATATAAATAAATATAATCATCCCAGGAGTGGGGATCTTGAATCTAAAATCTTTGGATTTACGGATACTTTGTTTGACTGCACCACTGCACAAATATAAAAAAAAAAACAAAAAATTAACTTCACGTTGTATCCCGCACACAGCAGGGTAAGTAGAGGGAACCTAGTGTTAAAATACTCCGTTCTCCACGTTCCGTCGAGTTATGGAGGCATTGCGTGTTGAGTGACGGAATTCAACGCCGCACTTTGCCTCGACACCAAAGCGAAGAAATGAAAATATAAATGTAAACAAATATTTCACTTCTTTGAGCGAGGATCGAACCCACGACCAGTCGATTTTAAAGTTACACTTTGTGCCCCTGCGCCAAGACTGGCCTCACAAATATACTACCTATAAACTAAATTATAATGATAATATTCCTTTTACTTTAAAAAAAATACATCAGATCACAAGTGAATTTATGTCAGCATACTTTGATAGTAGGAATTCTAAAATTTTTCATCTCCCAGTCGTTGAGAACGTGAAAAATGCATGAACTAATGCACTCCGTGTAGTTCAGTTATATGAACGAAAATACAGATATAAAATAAAATGGATAAGATTTTTAAGCAATAATATGGTAAGAAAAGTCACCTTTTTATTATGTAACATTTTTGGTATACTAGCATAAAATTTTGTCTATTACGATGTCGTAATATTTTTAAATGCTTTCCAAATATACACTTTTATTTAGAATGTTGGACTTCAATTTGAACCCGCCGCTTTTCTGTTGAAACGTTATAGCCATTTCCAAAGGCCAATTAAACAATACGTTCTTATCTTATCTTTTTAAATATTTTTATCTATCACCATATTGGCCAATTCGGCAAAAGTGGCAAACAGAGTGTCTTAGCACTAGGTTCTGTCTTACTCTACTATATGCGGGATACAGCGTGAAGAAAAATATCGGCCAATATAAAATAACCCACTTATATTTCTATTAATATTGAACAGCTTACTCAATTGAGATAAAACTGAAAATAAATTATAATTGAGGTTTACCGTCAAACAGTTTATATTTTCAATAGGCTTGCTTTAGCTAAGACGCTATAACTAAATAAAGAGAAGTATCTAATGATACAGACTGATATGGAGATCACGAAAATCACCTATATTTATTGATACATAATGTAAAACGGATTTTCATGCGGTTTTCACCAATAGATAGGGTCATACATAAAGAAGACTTAGGTGTATTATTATAAAACATTTTATATAAATTGAGAGTAATAATATGAAAATATAACGATAATTATATATTAAGGCCAATCGTGGCGCAGCGGCACAGAGTGTGACTGTAAAACCGACTGGTTACGGGTTCGATCCCCACTCGAGGAGATGAAATATTTACTTAAATTTATATTTCCATTTCTTCCCTCTGGTGTCGAGGTTAAGCGCGGCGTTGAGTTCTGCCACTCAACACGCAATGCCTCCAGAATTCGGCAAAAAGTGGGGTACGGAGTGCCCCACAACGGACACTAGGAGTAGGTTCCCTCTGCCTACCCTGCTGTGTGCGGGATATGCTTCACACTGAAGCTAATTTTATTTATAACGATTATCGTTGAATCTCGCCTACTGAGAGCTTCACTTGCGTACTCCATGCAAACGAGTACAATTATATTAATCTATACTGAAAATAAAATCGTAAAGGAGGAGTCTGTACTTGGAAGATACTCGTCATCAGAAAAAATATTATTAAGGGTATTTATCAATGTAATTGAATCAAAAACAATAGTAGTTCAATTTTAAGCGGGAGAATCTGTGCGGGGTCCGCTAGTGTATAATAAAATTGTTCTTTACACTATTAGAATCAAATTATTACTTTAGAACACAAAACTTTCCATGTGGGAGTGGAGAGTACCCTTTCTGGCAACCACCTCGTCCTGGCTGGGGTCTATCATTGCAACACCTTCTTCCCTACTCTATACTTCGTCTCGGATATTGTACTTTTGGATGGCTCTTTGCGGATGACATTGTGGTTCTGAGGAAGTTCCTGAACCCTAAACTTTCGCAGCTACTAATTATATTTACACCCTAAACTTTTATCCGCTCAGGTGCATGTTTATCTTTTCCGTACATAAAAAAGTATCTTTTTAGGATTAATTTTGATAAAGTGTGGAGCTTAAAATTAGAAAGAAAATATAACAGAAAAATAACTTGAACATATGCAGATCATAATCTATATGTTACAATTAATTATAAATATGTGCTACTATAAAAGCTTATATCATAATGCATTTTCTTACTTTTATTTCTAACATCGTTATTTAGTTTACTGCGAAAGTGATCTATCATAACGTGAAGATGATTTATAACTTGCAACTGTAACATTTCTTTTTCTGTTATTTTATTTTATACAGCGTATCATGTCATTATAATTGGTAAGAGAATTACGGAAAACAATAGTGGTGGGATCGAATCCTACAGATATCATAGAGGAATATACAGGTGTAGGATATTTTTTTAGCCACATGATGTTTCCCGCACAAAGCAGGGTGGGTAGAGGGAACCTAGTGTTAAGACGACCGTTCCCCACTTTCCACTGAATTCTACATGTATAATATAATATCATAATGTAATGTATGTATGTATAATGTACATTAACGAAATATATTTAATTTATTAATTTTATTGTATAAAATAGGTGTTGGCTCCGGTACCAAGCACGAAAAGGAGTGAAAAAGATCTATCGACGACTTTAATTTTCGCATTATACACATAAAAAAGTAAAGCGATGATAATGATCCATCATCATCATTATCCTGTCTTCGTCCACTGGTGGATATAGGTCTCTCATAAAATGGTATACTTACTATTATTTTTTTTTCAGCTTCACGCTGTATCCCGCACACAGCAGGGTAGGCAGAATTAACCTAGTGTTAAGACACACACGTTTCCCACTTTCTGCCGAATTCTGGATGCATTGCGTGTTGAACTCAACGCCACGTTTTGCCTCGACACAAGAGCGAAGAAATGGAAATATAAATTTAAGTAAATAATTCATCTCCTCGAGTGGCGATCTAACCCACGACCAGTCGGTTTTACAGTCACACTTTGAGCCGCCGTGCCACGACTTACCTCACTACTATTAATATTATTTCTCGAATTCTACTTAAATTCTATCCATTCCATTGGACGCATCGTAATGTTGCTTATTAATCAAAGTCGTTAGGAAGCGTGTGTTATTTTGTTATTTATCCGTCGGTTGGATATTGCCACCTTCATTAATCTCCTGGATTCTTGAAGGAAATCCCACAAAAAACGTTGTTACCCTTAATGATAAATGTTAGTTGTGGTCTCAGTCTTTCTTTTACACATCCTTTCTTCTTTTTACTTTGAAATGAATGTGATGTATCAATATACAGTCCCGTTTTGGACAGAACTTTTACGGTCTTTTAGATTTTGGAGTTATTTTTATGTTTGAAATGTACGCCGTTCGTTGTTATTCGTGCTTATTTTTAGTAACACGTTACAAAAATAGTAAGGATTACTAAATTTGTAATTTTGAGTCTTCAAGTCTCGTGATTTTCACGCAATCCTTGTCTCTAAGTCATGATTGAAAAAATGTTTATCTTCTCAGGGAACAAAATGAAGATGTTTTAAAATGAAAAAAATATATATACAAAGTTATCAATTGGAAATTACAACTTGTGATATAATTTTCAAAGTTTGCCATCCAATAAATAAAAAAAAACTGCAGCATTCTGGCGGTTTCATGTTACATAATTACATCAGAATACAAAAATATCAATAGTTTCATATTTAGATATTTCCTTTAAATGATCCATAGCATATCGGATACTGTAAAATTCCAGTTTATAATTACTATACAGAGTAACAATAGATGGAAAGGATCTCTTCTATCACCTATATCAATTTGACTATCTAACTTCCCATCACTCTATATATTTAAAAAAGACACGTAAATAAACCAGGATATTAGAACAAGTGTATGAAGTGGTATATGTGGGAACTATGTTCAGTAGAAATAGAAAATACGAAATGAATGTGGAAAGGCATATTGCTGCCGGTAACAGGGTCAACGGAGCCTTAGCTGCATTGATGAGACGGCAAAACGTCAGCACAGCTGCGCGTTTGGCCGTACACAATGCAGTGTTGGTACCGATGCTGTCATACGGCAGCGAAACGTGGGTTACAGAAGAAGAATGAAAGAAAGTTGAATGTCGTGGAGATCCGATCTCTTCATAGGATACGCGGAGTCAGCTTAGCTGATCGAATCCGCAATTAAGAGATACACGTAATTCTAGGTATTAGAGAGAATGTCACGATGAGAATCAAGAAAGCATGCTCAGCTGGTTTGAGTACGAGGATGTATCCATATCACCGGGAGGGCATGTAAGTACAGGTTGATGATAGTGGACGAGGCAAAAGAGGTATGTATAGACCATTTTGACGCTCCGTTTTCCCTGACTACCCCGATAGGGATTGAGCGTGAAGCCAAGTAAGTAAATTGTACCTTTGACGCTTAAGCGATGTCATTTATTTCTTCAAAATTAAAAAAATATTTTAGGAGCAAAATTAATGTGAAAGTATGCTTAGGTTTACGAATATTTTCTTAAGGATTCCGTATTAAAGGGAATATCTTCCATATTAGAGGTAATAATTAGAACCGAAAACGTTGTTGTTAACCACTTGATACTTATACCCAAAACAAGCACTACATTTCGGGCTACTAACTGGTTAGGGAAGAGTAAGAATTATTATTCAACCGTTATTGACTGTTTCAATCTCAGGAGGATAATGTTTCAACATTAAAACATATAAATATTTTTTAAACATTTTTAAAGTTCGATTCCACACTTAAAAAAATACTTATCTAATAAGTATATACGTTTTTACGTTTTATTATACGTTTTCTTAAAAACTTATAAAAATTTGAACGTAGTGAGATTTCAATCCGCGCCTCTTTGGAAACCGTATGGCTTAGTTGGTCAAAGCGCTTCGACAGTAAATTCAAAAAAAAAATTTGGCCAGCCTTGGCCCGCAGATATAAATGTGTGGCTATAAACGCGACTGGTTACGGGTTGGATCCCCACTCGAAACAACTTTAAAATATTTATTTTAATTTATATTTTCATTTCTTCGCTCTGGTCTTGATGCAATGCCTCCAGAATTCGGCGGAAAATGGGGATCGGAGTATTTTAACATTAAGTTCTCTCTGCCTTTCCTGCTGTGTGCGGGATACAGCGTAAAGTCGATAAAAAGTAAGCAAAACCTAAACTACGTGGCTTTATTATTACATTAAAATCGAATTTAAGTATGATATGTATTAAAAAAAATGTGATTATCCTTTTAAAATTATCTAAATATAAGGTATTAGTTGAACAAAGATTTCAAAAATCAAAACTAGTTTCTCCTGAGACTGTTATAAGTATAATTTATTAAGGGAATGTCCCGTTAGCACTTCCAATCCACTTTTTAATTTCATTATAACTTTTCTTTATAGAGCATCAGATAAAAAGTTTGAAGGATACCAGAAAGTTCGCATAATAGAAATGTTAACAATGGAAGTGAGCTCTATATATATATTGTTACAGTAATTACGTTTATTATAAACAAATTCGGTTTATGGTATACGTTTGTCTTTTATATGAAATTTCATTATTTATTTGGTCTGTTAAGATATAAAATTTATACAAATAATCACTTAAACAATATATAACTTAAAGATAGCTAACATAACCCCATAGAGCCAGGAATAATATGATAAAGGTTAGATAGATAGATAAAAGTAATAGAAAGTTTATCTATCTATCTTGTATACATAATAGAAATAAAGCATTTTAGTAGAAAAATAAAAATAACAAATGCAAAATCAGAACAAAAAGAAGAAAACGCTAGGTTAGAGATAAGTTGACATTTATTTAAATAGTTATGAGTTACAGTGGATGAACAAAACAGTTTCACTGAGCACAGCTGTCGCTGTATTAGAACAAATTTAATACATAATATGTAAGTATACAACATAGATGATCCTAGTAGCTGTCTTGCAACTTGGTTTTGTATTGCGGTATATAATGCTCTTGAAATATATTTTTATTTTAAATTTTAAAATAAAATCTCAAATCTTCCTTTTATTTAAAGATATAATAACATTATAAAAAAAAAAGATTGACATTTATCCAAGATATCTGAATTTAATACATAATCACTATTTAATTGAAATTTGACAGCGATGCCACACCATAATAATCACACAATTCCTATAACTACGATATACCGTCATCATTCCACCAAACAACATTTATTTATGTATGTAATAGGAATTTGTAATCTTCTACAATTTCTGTAAAACAACTATAGTACTTTAGTTGTATATGAACACGAATTACCATTTATTCTAGTTAAAAAAAAAATAATCAGCCTCACGCTATATCCTACACACAGCAGGGTAGGCAGAGGGAACCTAGTGTTAAGACTCTCCGTTCCCCACTTTCTGCCCAACGAAACACATGCATTGATTTTTAGTTGTAGATGAAATGTTAAAGAGTTTCAAAATTCGATTAAATAAATAATTTCAATTTTTCTAAAGTAATTTATTGAAACCACACCAAAAAGTAAAAAAAAAAAATTAATTAAGTTCCAATCATATATTAATTTAATTTTAATTAATAAAGACAGTATCTATACAAATAAAGGTTTATTTATAATAGCGTACTATCATAATTACGTGCTTTCAATTGCTCGGTTGTATTGAATAGAACAAACGGCTATGAAAGACGGTATTGGCATTTAAAGCAACCTCACTGTGATTTATTAAAAAAAATCTGCGACGATTGGTTTGATGGAGAAAAAACGATCACATTGTTTTATTTTTATATTGTTAATAAATGAGGTCATTGTGGCGCAATGGTATAGCGGAAACACGGACACAACATGGTTATGAGATGATAGTGAATGACGGCGTTGAGTTCCGCCATTTAGAACAGAATATAGATGTTGGAAAAGGGTGAGGGGGGAGGGGGGTGTTGTGGGTCATCGGAGTTGGTAATTTTTTTTTACTTTTTTATATGCACGCTAATCTCATAACCGGAAAAACCGATTTAAATGCAAATTTCACTATTGTATTCTGACAAACTTTCCTTAATATTTAGTGTTTCTTTTATTTTAATCGATTCATAAATATTATATCAATACAAAGTATTTTGCTCGACGAAATTGAATATGCTTAAATATTAGCTTCATATCTGTGTATAATCTTTAAAATGATAATTTTATTAAAACACGAAAGTTATTCAATTTAGTAAACTGTTGTTGTTGTTGTTTTTAATACTTTACAAGCTAGGGAGCTTATGTAAATATGGTAAATTTCTTGTATGTACATACCTAGATTAAATAGTTTGTGCACGGCTTAAAAGTAGCTCGAAACGGTAGCGCGTTTTCAGCTTTTTAATTTGGTTTGTTTATTATTTTTTAATTACGCCGGTTATTACTGCTTGATTAAACACTTTTTTTCCTTTTAAGAATTAAAATGACTATTTGATAATATTTCAGGCCCTGTATCTTTTCATTGTATTCTAAATAGAGAAAGATGTATAATTACTAATCTTAGTAATAAGTTATGTATAATGTACCCACATCATGCCTAAACACTAGCTTGGTCTCGACGGCCAATTTATACCCATAAAATTAATCCGATTTTTTTCAGCTTCACGCTGTATAACAGGGTAGGCATAGAGAACCTAGTGTTAAGACACTCTTTTCCCATTAAGAAAGAAAGAGCCTTAAATATTAAATATTTTTTCGTCCCATATATTTGTCTTTATACAATTTATTTATCATAAGATATAGCATTTGTTGTACTAAAAGTAATTTATACAACAAAACAACAGATTTTGTAAGTGAACCAGATGGGCGAAAAGTTTAAATTCCATGCTGATGGCGCGTTAATGGACGTATTATAACATTCTTTAGAAAATCTCTCCTTTGATACAAATTCTGAAAATATTTTCGGCGCTTCTCAGTTGTTTATTGCAGACGTAAATGTTGTTCAAAGTATTTTGCTTTAACTACCTTTGTCTTTAATTTATCTTTTTAAATTTTTACCATTGCGTTTTAAATCTTGAATTGTTTCTTTTTTTTTAAACATTATTATAGGGATACTTAGTAGTCTTAGTAGTCTTTTGATTTGTAAAAGATTGGGCTTAGGTTCCAATTTAGTTGCTAAATTTAGTTGATATTCATAAATACATTATTAAGTTGATGATTTATGAATATAAATACATAAACATTTTTTTATTGTTTTCTTTCCAATTATATTAGCTTATTTTTATTTAATTTATAAAAGCTAACAATATTACCAACAAAAAAATATCAATATAAGTTTGGTTATTTTTTTCAGTTTCACTCTTTGTTTTGCATAGCACGGTATACAGAAAAAACCTAGTGTCAAGACACTTTATCATATAGAATCTCGAATAAAACTTAATCAATCGATCGAATCCAAAACAATGCTTTTACAGTTCAACGCTATCCATTACGATGGCCTATAATAATACTTTTCATTATATTTTTTTTGTAAATAGAAGGAATCTGTGAACTTAGTGTTAAGATATTCCGTTCCCATCAAGACACTTTCGTTCTCCACTTTCCGATGATTTCTTGAGGCATTGTATGTTAACTAACTGAAATCAATGCTGCGCTTTGCCTCTTTAAAGCGAGGAAAAGAAAATATGAAAATATGAAATATTTTTATTCTTCTGCGTAGGTTCTAGGGGCGTAGCCCCCTACGGTTTCTCCCATTAATATACCATAGAAATAACGTTATATTTATAAACTGTTTCAGTTGTTAGTTTCAGTTAAAAACTTTCATCTCTCAAGTCTGAATAGCAAACGAAGTGTATCCAGAAGTTTGATACAAACTCCACATAATAGAGTCAGCTTATAAATTGAAAGTACATGAATAATACATATTAACCTGTAAGTCCTGTCGAATCCTTGGATTCCGGAGTTTATGCGGAACTGTTTTATGTAAACATACATAAATAAGTAACTAGATATCGTACAAGGTATTGATTATATTTTTTGTCGTGTATATTTGCTGTTCTTTTATTTATGTGAATACAGGCAAGGCACACTACTAGCGGCCCACTCGCGGCTTCGCCGGCATACCATCTATAATAATTTTATTATGCTGCATTTGCCAACAAACAGTTACATTCAATCATGAACACTACGTGGCTGTATGGTAGGACGTAATCGGCGGCAAGGGCGTCCCCTGTGAGATTCCAGGCCATAAACAGAGCCTTGAATTATTTTAATTTTACATTTTCTCGAAAAGTATATGACCAAATTACATGCTTAAAAAACCGAAAATTATCTTAATTAAATTTCCTTGATGACAAAATAACTTTCTGAGTGTAAATTATAATATTCATGTGAAATAAAAATCGATGAAATATCACCTTACAATTTTCAATGATTATTGTCACAAAATGCCTTATTGTCTCTTATTTATAAGAGAAAGATATATGTTGTTGCGCACTTTTTTTTGAACAAATAAAATTTAATATTTTTGTCATACAACGTACTGACATAAAACTAACAATTTTGCCATATAACTAAAAGCATTTAGATAGCATTCCTTATACGTAATGCAATGTAGTCTATAGCATTTCTGAAGAATGCAGCTTTCATAAAAAATAAAAAGAACGTAAATCGGACCAGTAGATCCAGAGATCTTAGCGTTTAAATAAACAAACAAACTCTTCCCCTTTATAATATTAGTATAGATACTTAATTAGGATAAGTATATTTTAGAACACGAATAAAACCCAGTTAAGGGGCAGGGTCACAAGCCTGTGACGGTAGGTTGTGAGTTCAATTTCCAGGCACCCTCTACCTACCTTGCTGTGTGCGGGAAACAGCGTGAAGCTGATAAAAAAAATAATCGTCCAGAATCCGGTGAAAAGTGGGAATAGGAGTCTCTTAACAATAGTGTTAACAATGTATCAGAGTAGGCAGAGGGAGCATAGTCTCCCTAGTCTAAATTTATAGTAGTAATTAATTTCATATAAAATAATTGCAAATGCCCGCAAACTTTAACTTAAATTGAGTAGTAAAATATAAATTTTTATTTATTCATTTTTATACAGCAAGTTCTCACTTCTTACTAAATTTTATAACTATAGGTTTACCAGAAACACGCAGTATAATTGATGACGCGTCAAATAAAGTTGAAAAACTTGATTTTGCGATCTTGTTAAATATCTATAAATTTTATTTCTTTTTCTATATTTTCTTTTATTTGCTTTGTAAGTTTATACTAAATGTAAAATTTTATTATAGTAGTATACACGGGAAGTACCCTATAAGTTTTAATTACGCTCATATCTTGATTTCGTTGGCTTAGAAGCTTAGTTTTAGACCTAATCATAAGATTAATAATCTTGGCTTACTGACAGATGAACAAAAATTATTCTATAAGGCTTCCCTTTTTCTATTCGAGGTACAGAATCCTAAAAAATAAACCATACAAAATTTATCAATTTATTCAATATAAATCTAAGCAATATCCTATAAAAAGTAAGGTCTGAAAGAAAATCCATGTAAATCCATAGGCCATACTCACAAATAAGCTAGCGAACCCATCTAAATCTTAGAAAACGCTTGCCAAAGTGACCTTAATATATCCTGTTCAAACAATAATAAACCAATATTACATTAAGAGTTTCACCCAAAAAGAAAATGTTATTATTTCATATTTTCTTTATGTCAGAGCTGATTTACTTAAACCACTCCTTTATCCAGCTTTTCGGATATTCAACGTCTGAACGTTTACCTAAGTAGTATTCACTTGTAATATAAAAAATATATTTTTAAAAAATATATAGGCCGTCGTGCGTCGTGCGGCCCGCTGCAGGGGACAAGCGTGTGACAAGCGCCAAGCGCGACAGGTTGTGGGTTCTATTCCCACTCGAGGAAATAAAAAAATCTTCTCATTTCTTCGCTCTGGTCATCGTGTTTAAGGCAAAACGCGGCGTTTAGTTCCGCACACTGAACGCAAAGTCCAAGCATCCAGAATTCAGCGGCAAGTGGGGAACGTAGTGTCTTAACACTAGGTTGTGGTATGCTTACCCTGCTGTGTGCGGGATACAGCGTGAAGCTGAGTTTTAATATTTATCAACCTTTAGCAGTATAATAATATACGAGTCCATTGATAATGGACCATTCATAAATTACTTCACAGTTTAACGGGGAGCGGGAGAGAAAGTTAAATTATAAATGTTCATTACTACAGTACAATTCTATATAAATTTATAATTGTTAGTGCAATAGAAAATTATAAATATAACAATTAAAAAAAACCTGAAACTTAAAGTATTTCTTATTTATCGATTATCAGTAGCTTTTGTAGAACATGAAAGAAAATTCAAATAATAATGGGTTACCTTTACCAATTTCCCTATGTAAATCGTGCAATACAAGCAACAAGGATGTTGAATTATAAAAAAGACGTTACATTTTTTACGAAGCATTGCGTGCGTCAACGTAACCCTTTGTTACATTGACATTTGTCACCCCTACATATTACCTTAAATCTCCTAAAATAAATTCAATTTAATCAGTACGTGTTTTTTTTTTTCTTTTTTTCACATTACCTAAATACTAGAAGACAAATAAAACCTAGTAGTATTTGTTTTATGTTTTTTTTATCTATTTTGCAGGCTGTCGTGGTACAGTGGCACAAGAGCGTGACTGTATCGCGACGGTTGTGAGTTCAATCCCCACTCGAAGGAATGAATTATTATTCTCCGCCACTCAACACGGAATGCCTCGAAAATTTTGCGGAAAATGGAGAAAAGAGTGTCTTAACACTAGGTTCATAACTTTGGTGTGGTACACAGCATGAAGTTGATTTAATGATTTATCTGTTTTACAGATAACTATAGTGTTGCTGAGAAACAAAATTCATATTTCACCTAACACCCCCAAAGAAAATCTGTCATATATTAATTTTAAACATTCTACACTTTTATAATTGACATTTCATATGACATATACATATAACTGTGTCATGTCGACGTCAAAAACTACGTCACTATAGGGTAGGGGAAGTTTAATAATTTCTATGAACACGCTAGTTCTGTAGAAACATATACACATAAGTACATAAATTTGAAACCTTTTAAGCTCACACCTTTTGATATAAAAACCGGTTTCATAAAAAATCTATATCACCCGACATTAATACATTTACACTTTCACAGTTCACTTATTCAAACATAGTATATCAGTTAATATCGAAACTACTTATGGATGCAAATCATATATTTCCCAGAAGGTAAATACAAAATGAAATAGAAACTAGATTTTTCCAAGGCGTAGCTCAACATCAGCAACTCAATTTATAAGGTAAATTCGTTTCATGTTGCGTTCTAAAGGGTATTTTATTTAGAATGTCAATTTATTAAGATATCTGCTTGTATTGGGCCCGTCTAGGGATATTATTGGAGACTATGGTTACGATTCTATTTTCCTGTAGATCCACGCTATAGCAATTTCCCCTAAGGGCGTACGTGCGGCCAATATTCAAAACGAATGATGTTGTGAATCTGTTCTGGCGGCAGTTTAACATTTTCGACGAAAATTCGCTTTGGAAGTTTAAAGTGAAATTTTGAATTGAGTTCGTGTAATTCTATTGCGCGGTTACTACCGTCACAGAGTGGTATTGCCATATTTATTATCCAATCTAAGTTCCACTGTTTGTTTTTGGATGTGTAAACATTTGCCTAGTTCTAATGGGTTGGATGTGCCAAAATTTGATACATAACACTATTCTCGTTTCTGCTTCAGTTAAATATTTATCTTCGAGCACTAGTACGCCCAGACCTTGCCTAGCGATTTTCTTAATAGATTTTGAAATTGTGCAATCAGGGCACCTGAAAAACTATTTATTGAAATGTAACCTGTTTTAAATATATATATATATATATTCAAATATATATATTCTTGTAAAAATCATAATATACACTGAAGCAAGTCGTGGCGCAGGGGTACAAAGTGTGAATGCAAAATAGACTGGTTGTGAGTTCGAACCCCACTGTAAGAAAAAGAAATAGTTCACTTCTGGGAGTTTAAATCGCGTTATTAATCCCCAAAATTAAACGTGATAAAAAAATATAAATCTTTTTTTTAGGATTTTATTTAGGATAAAATATTATAATTAAAATATTTATTTACTAAAAAATACTAGAGTAAAATAGACCAATTAAATTGTAATTACTATTTTTAGCGAGCAAGATCTATTAGATTCGGTATCGATCGCTGTATTCCGCATATATCAGGGTAGATAGGGGGAACCTAGTGTTAAAATACTCCTTAATCCATAGAATTCACAGGTCATCGCGTGTTAAGTGGCGGAACTCAACGCCGAGCTTCGAAGTCACATAAATGACATACAGTCAGTCGCTTACAGTAAATAACTTATATACATACTACAATCACCCCTTATGGACATGAACCATGTAACAGTATTTGTATGACCCAGGTTCAATTAATTAAAATTTACCTTTGACGACACCAATAGACGCCAACTTTTACAATTCCCTCTTCATTATATTTGTGCCTTTCCGTGTTGATTTTAAAAGTGAAGGGAGTCAAACGTTTCACGTCGACTTATGAATTATTCAGGGAAGAACGGAAACTGAGTATTTACATAAGCAAATTGGGTACCAGCTACACAGGCCAACTTACCGTTAGGAACGTCTTAGAAATATTCTAGCACTAAAAAAATAGTTCTATTTGTATATATAATATAATAAAGTATGTAGGAACAGTTGTGGCATAGGGGCACAAGCGGGTGACTGTAAGTGCGACAGGCTGTGGGTTCGATTCCCATTCGAGCAAATTATATATTTAATATTTAAATTTCTTTGCTCGAGTAACGAGGCTCTCTAGAATTTGACAGAAAGTAGGGAACAAAAGTGTCTTAATGGGAAAGGTGTGTGTGACGGTTGTTTCCCAGATTCCATCTGCCTACCCTGGTATGTGCGGAATACAGCGTAAACTTAAAAAAATATACCGGAAATATAGCGTGAGCAAATATTCAATAAATGCTTTCTGATATCAAATAAATATTTGTAGCAGTTTTTTTTTTGTTATCACGAAGCAAAATATTTTATTACATTTTTGTATTTGCGATATAAATGTAAATAGAACTAAAATGTTAAGTAAATAAAAAAACTCTCGCCTTTTTTATTTTAGTAAATTCAAAATCAATAGTACCTAACTATTGAAAATCTTACTGTAAATATTACTTCAGAAATAAATTGAACAGACTTTAGAAACGTATTCTTGTCTCAAAATAACCGGTCAAGAGCGAGTCGGTTTTGCCCATCGAGGGTGCTGTAAATTCATATTAGTACGTCAAAGGGAACTTGAGTTATAAAATTGACAAACATAAATCAACGGGCCCTTTTTTTTATGAAATTAGTTCATTTCATATATGAGTTTATAATATTCTTTTCTTTTTTTATAGTAAGTTCTCACTTCTAGGCACATTTAAGAATTGTAATTGCAAGCAAATGCACCAAATTGAATAATTTAATTAATTTAACTCCTGCGTAAACACAAAAACTACGGGACTTATCTTAGATAGTAAAGTTAAAAAGTTATATTAAAAGCACATTGTATTTATTTGAGGTTCGATCCCCACCACTGTCTCCAGAATTCGGTTCCCTATGCCTTCCCTGATATGTGCGGGATACAGCGTGAAGCTTAATAATTACAAATCCATATTGAAATTTCGATAAGGAATTTCTGAAATGAACACTTTTAATAAAGTGCTTATTTCAATAGTCACTATAAATTATATTAATATAAACGAAATTCAGTATATTACATAGTCGTAAATAATCTTATAGTTCAGTGAGGCGAAGCTGAGAGTGGGCTGCTTCTTACTTTATATATTTTTATCATGTATATTAATATCTAATATTTCATATTGTATAATTATTAAAAAGTATTTAAAATTGTATTTTTTTGTATGTATAATTTTTTAATATCATCATATATCTATACATACATATATTAGGTCATTCTACTCAAGGCACGTCCGCAACGGGCTGGCCTTTACATTAGGACATTTCCGTAAAAAGGTTTTGTCGACATGCTCAAGCACTTTTAGCTGGCCATCGATCTTCGAGATCATTCCGTTTCGTGCGAACTCACTTAAAGGGACCCTTAACGGTGAATCAACAAATTCATAAAAAGTATTAAAGCTGAACCAAGTCTGTATTGTTGAGGCAAGGTGTATAATTAGGGCGTAACGGCTACATATTCAAATATTTTTTTATAATCATTTTAATGTTGTACAAAAATATTTAAAAAAAGTGACTATGTCTCTGAAATCATCAGATAATACAAAGTAGAAGTAGAGTAGAACCTGTGTTTGTTTTAAGATTAGCTTTTTTTTCTCATGTTAGCTATTGTTTCCACTAAATTAACCAAATATCTTTGAACATTACAGAACTATAAAAATTAAATAAACTATAAAAAAAAAAATATAATTTCTAGGTATATAAATGTGGTTTTAAGAAAGTCTTTTTCAATATTTATTTTTATAATTAGTTTATAATTAGTTTATAATTATTTCTTATGAATCCAATTTTTTTTTCAGTGGAAAAAAAGAAATTACAGACAATAAAGAATTGTCGACATTAATTGACGTATTAATAAACGTAGATTTTGTCACTGCATTGTTTCAAAATTACAAGGCAACTACGATCAAAAAATAAGCAAAAAAATATATATTCATTCAGAATTCTGACTTAAAGTCAAAAAAATAAAATCGACTCTAAACTTGTTCCTCCTGATTTTTTTTAAAGAGAGACTTTGAAGTGCTTACAAGGCATTCCAACTCTATAGGTATAAAAGAAGGCTTTATTTCTTTTTATCTCTATTAAGTAAAGCAGCTTGATTATTTTTACTATTGGTAATGTGCTTTCAGATGTTTACAGATTGTGACGTACATTTGCCTGTTGTTAAAAAACGTAAGCCTTACAACAGCAAAGTGAGTATTTTTAGTTCACTTTATTTATAGTACAATACAATTTAATTTACACAAGGCAGTTTTTTATACAGTTCTTTGTTAATTTTATATACTTCGTATTTTTTATATTTAGTTAATGTGTACGTATATTTTATAAGAGACTTTCTTTGTTATGTTTTATTTTATAAACAAACATTAAAATTAATAAAAAAAATCTTACAATTATGGAAAAGATAGTTATTACAATATTTTGGATCAATCTATAATTGTTTATTATCGAAACAAAATTCTTTCGTTACTATTTGAATTATTGACTACGCGCAGTAGAAAATATTGAGCAGTAAAGACCTGAAACGTACCTTGTTGGTGGCAATTGAATGGCAAAGAGTTATTTTAGAGGGATTTTAGATTTTATAGTCCACACCCACCAAGTTTTAATCAACACCTTGTGTAAAATAAAGGATTGAATTTCACATGTTATTAGTAAAGTTTAGAAATATTTATAATAACTTAAAGATATGTGTAATTTCACATAAAAATCTAAAAGAAAGTAGCTTAAGAAATTTTTTTTTGAGATATACACGCTATGGAATTTCTTTGTTCAACGATAAATAATTTATGTTGCAATTACTTTGTTCTGTTTTTTTTTACATCTTCACACTTAAAGTTTTGCTTTATCCTGCATTTAGCTTACTCTGCTAAGTGCGGGATAAAGAAAAACTTAAAAGGGAACCTAATATGAAGACACTCCGTTCCCCATTACCCGCCGGATTCTGGAGGCATTGCGTGTTGGGTTGCAGAATTTTACGCCACGCTTTTGCTTCGATATCAGAGCGAATAAAAATATAAATTTTAATAAATATTTCATTTCCTCGAGTGGAAATCTAACCCACAATCGTCGCGTTACAGTCACATCCTTGTAGCCATGGGTCACGACGACCTCTCAACTCTGTTTAGATCTAAATAATATAATATATTATATATATACACAAAATAATTTAAAACACAACATTTAATCAATACAACTTCATCTTGCCGTGAATACGTACTTGAGGGTCCAAAACACGCGACCGTCGTTACCCAGGCAGTATAATCCTGGGCTAAGAACAGGAGTTAATACGAAGGGACGGCCATTGTAGCCCTTGGAAGATTATGTGACATGGTAGGCTGTTAATTTTGTATATTCTCTAGCAAAGACCCCTTTAGTACGGATATATATATCAATTTTCTTCAAAGGTTCCTGAGATGAGATTAATTTCTATGGAATGGTTTTGTTCTATATACTAAACTAATACATACATATACTAATACATGCGTATGTAGATCTGGTTTTATGGTACTAGGTAACACCAGAATCCACCGGAAGCGGGTAAAAGGAAGAAAAGGGGGATCTATGAATATTAGATAATATTACACGTATTGGTGGTACGTATGTAGGTATCTTGACAGTAAATTGCATTAATATCGACTTAAAGAACTGAAGATCTTGATATATAATGATAAAATTAATTTATAAAAAAAACATTTATTTAATAATACTTAAAATAGCGGAAAAAATCATGAAATAATGATAGAATTTATAGAGTGTTGCAACACTCACACAAAAAAAAGGAAAAAATATATCCACTAAATTATTTCCACCACCACCATCCCTCATTTTTCATCCAGCAGTAAAATATTAAGCCTTTGATAAACAAGTAATATCCTGCCATAATCGAAAAATTCCAAAAGAGGCCTTATCACAATTTATCATTGCGCGCTTTGTTACATCCAGGCTTGGCTAGGTGCAAAAAATCCAAGATAAATTTGCAAGTCACTTCTTACTCATTTGTCAAACAAAATCCAGATATTTTATTCAACACCTCTTTCACTTTTATTCTTTGACCCGTAAAGGTCAAAATGGCTCGTATTTCATGTGATATAAATTTTATTTTTTCAACTTTTTGTCGCTAACTAAAACTCTAATACAGGAAAATGTAGTCCTCTAAGTTTGCGGTGGCTTTGGGCGTCTGGTTTTAATGTTTTTTTATAATAATGTAGGAATTAGGAGAAAATCTGTATTTATTTAGCTTCACTTGGGTAGGCCGAGAGAATCTAGTGTTAAAAGACTCCGCTTCCCATCTTCCGCTGAATTCTGTAGGCATTGCGGATTAAGTGGCGGAACTTAACGCCACGTTTTTTCCTTAATACTAGAAAACAAGGAAAAAATTAAAGATTCAATATTTCAATTCCTCCAGTGGGCATCGAACCCACAATCTGTCTCGTTTACAGTCACCCGCTTGTGACCCTGTGCCATGGCTGGTCTGGAATAAAATAAAAATTAATGCGCATATTAAAGCAATATTAAAAACACAAAGGTTATCATGGCGCAGTTGGACAGTATCTAAATGTAAACATTATGAAAAGTGTACATATTAGTAAAAATCTGTACCTCGTAGTATTATTATTTAGCTCGTCTTATACCAATATATATAAGTTTACAAAACCTGTAAAAGTAATCAAATTCATCTCTATATGTAATAAGACAGTAAAAATATTTTGTCTGTACATTTAGTAATTTTGACTGAAATGGATAGAGGGACACCTAAAAAGAAAAATAGAGAGCATTTTTTTTTATTTTTTGTCTGTCTGTCTGTCTGTCTGTCTGTATGTATGACCACATTAATCTTCAAAAGTACTGAACCGATTTACTTAAAACTTGAGCCACCACCAATTGCTTTGTTTTAACTCAGAAAAACATTTAAAGTTGTTTCATCAAAATCGGTTCATAAAAAAAAGTTATCGTCATTTCAATGAACTCAATGTATTATTTGATCTGGCACATTTAACATAGTTTAAAAAAATATTATAAGACGTACATAACATAAGTAAAAAGAAGATAATGTTACAAAAATATATACGTATAAGAAATAATTAGCTTTATGTATATTTTTATAAATATCAACATTAGTCGTATATTTTAGTAAGAATGTAATGTTTCAAAAATGTGTATGTATAATAAATAATTAGCTTTATGTATCAATTAAAATTATAATAAAAAAAACAAAAATGAAATTACGATAATGTAGTAAAAAAAGATTACAGATTAAAGTAATAGAAAATCATATATTGACGTCATTATAGTTGTCAGTCAATTTTGTTTATTAAATAAATAATCATGTAATTCAAACGGGCAAAGCCGCGGGCGGACCACTAGTTTATAAATATATATAAATCCACAGCAGGGTAGGCAGAGGGTACCTAGTGTTAAGACGCTCCGTTTCCCTCTTTCCGCCGAATTCTGAAGTTATGGCGTGTTGAGTGGTGGAAGAAATGGAAATATTCATTTAAATAAACTTTAAATGCTTCACCAATTTTTCACTTTTAATTTCTGAATATGTTCACAGACTAAAATGAGTTATGAACCCTGTCGTTGACAATAAAGAGTATTTTGCACCGGAGAATTTTTAAACGCTTAGACCTGTACTGGTCTGTAAATCATTAATTAGTAGGTATTTTCAATACCTTAACTAATTTTAAAATATAATAATCATATTATAGCAGTAAATTCATAATAATAAAAATGATAAAGTGAATTATGAACATGATACAATTTTAAAATTCGTACTTAACATTATGACTTTCAAAATCGTAAGTCAACGAGAAGCACAACTTATTACGAGGAAATGAAATATTTACTTTCTTTTTTTTTCGCTCTGGTTTCGAGGCAAAGCGCGGCGTTGAGTTCTGCCACAACACAAACTACACCACCTCATCCTTATCATCTGGATACGTGGCACTCCACTACTGTGCTGCTTGCCACCCGTCGTCCCTTCCACCCGCCACACATTTTTGGAATGTCCTACCTGAGATAGTGTTTACTGGTTAAAAAAAAATTTTTTTCCATCTAAAGGCCGGCAACGCATCTGTAGTACTTTTGATGTTGCTCAGGGTCGTGGACGATGATGATCTTCTTCAAAAAAAGAAACAAAGATAAATATTAACTCTAGTTATTACACAGTTCGGTTAATCGTAGCCCTATTTCACATATTATACATAATGATATTCATGTTATATGCAGATTATCTGCTACTATCTATATATCTAATATCTGTGTAATGGTATAATTTACGTATCCAGTTAGTATATTAACTTGTTCCTTAATATTTAATATATTCCCGAAGGACCCGGCTCTATCAATATGGAATGTTACTGGTTGATTAAGTTGCAGTTGATCTTGGAAATTTCACTTGGATAGCTAAAGTTTGTATTGCGTATTATAATATACGATAAAATAGAGAGCATTTTTTTTTTGTTTTAGGCGGAATATAATAGCCGATAATAACGTTACATAGATGTAAAAATTTCTTTGCACTTTATGCTCTTTGCCTTCTCTACTATGTATATGTAGTAATAAGAAACTTTGTTCTTCATCTTCTTTCCGAATTAAGATATTATGAGTTGAATGACTGAACTCAGCTGCACTTTTACAATACAGCTTCATGTTGAAGGCAGAACGTGCAACGCCGCGCTTAGCCTCTATAGCAGAGCGTAAAAATGGAAATATAAAAAATAAAAATAAATTAGCTTCACGCTATATCCCGCACAACTTTCACTTAAGAGGAGTAAAAAGTTTTTGCTTTACGTATCATTTAATATAAAGACAGATAGATTTACTAGCAAGAATCGAATACGCTAATTCCAAAGTAAGCTATGTCAGTCACGACTTCTGAGCTAAGACGTGAAAGGAGTTTTAAACGTCCGCCGTTTTTATGCAAGTCACTATAACTCAATTTTCATCCCGTCAAGAGCGAATCGTTAATAAAAAATTAAATTAATCCAATATTAGTATGCATGTGCTTGTTTTTGAGGGCTCAAAGGAAACAACGGAATTTTACAACACTATTTTTTTACATTAGTTGTGTATTTTTTAAAATATTTTGTGTATTTTTGACTTTTTTTATAAATATTTCACAAAATAATTAATAACATTTTGAATTGTGTTGTTTTAGCGTCACGAAACACCCCGTTCTTAGTAGGTCTACCCTGCTAGACACTCCGTTTGCCATTTTCAAGGTGAAATTAAAATAAAACAAAATGAAATATTAAATATTACATTACATCAAGTGACAATCGAACCCACAACCAGTCGCGTTTTCAGCCACACTTTATGCCCCTGGGCCACAACTGGCCCCTTACTAGTATTAGGTACATATGCGAATTCCCCCATTGGATGCATCGTTGAAGCTACGCCACTACACATTTTGCTCGCTAAATGCAGCGTAATCTCGTCCAGGTACGATAATTAGTCTACTGATTGCGTGTGCAATGGGGACAGATTAGGGCACACAAGAATAATTCATTGTAACGTTAGGCCATTACTTAGCGAGTGTTGTATAATAGCTAATTTAATTAGGTAGTTTTTGTATTAACATTTTGTTTCGTATTTTATGTAGAATAATTTTAAAGTCTTTAGTAGTTTCAATGGTAGGGTAGGCAGAGGGAACCTAGTTTTGAGACACTGCATTGTGTTTTGAGTGGCGGAAGTCAACACCGCGCTTTGCTTCGACACCAGAGCGAAAAAATTAAAATATGAAATATTTCGTTTCCTCGAGTGGGAATCAAACCTTACGTTTACAGTTACACGCTTTTGCCCCTGCTCCACAACTGGCGTCAGTCTTAAGCAATAAAGCCTGCAGTAATTTGATATTAATTAAATATATACATTTAAAATAGTCCGTAGTAAGAATAAGTCGTAAGACTGAAACAGCAATCTCAAGACAGATAATTTAACTTTATACTCGAAGTAATTATTAGAGGACCAATCGTGGTGCATCAGCGAGAGTGGTTGTGAGTTCGATTCTCTGTTAACAATACATAAGCGGGGTTGAGATCTGCCACTCAATACGCAACGTTTCAAAAAATTGGCTCGAAAGTGGGGAATGGAGTGTTTTAACAGTAATAAAAGCTAATTGCGAAATACAAAGTGAAGCTGAAAAAAAATTATATATTAATTTTGTTAAGTAAATACTTGCTTGCTGTTCCGCCAGTTTGAACTATACGAATATTTATTTAAGTGTATTTTAGAAAAAGTTCGCAAGAAATCCAAGATAAAAAATAGCTTTTATGTTGCTCCAGGGCCTTATTTTCTATATTTTAGATCCATAAGATTATTCTGTTCACCTTGTCGGAAGTTTAGCCTGGACATAAAGAAAGACACATAGACGTTTTTTTCAATTGTTTATTTGTGTTGTGGCATCGTGTAAATAATTATATGCACTTGAAAAAACATGATGATTTTGAAATCACAGACAGATTACATCTAAGTATAGCTACATACCTACATATAGGCAAATCGTAATTTATGTCTTTTGGGGATTTATTTGACTTTTAATATTTAATATTTTATTTTGACAAAAAAAATCAAATCCAAAGAGCCACCTATTAAACGTAAAACAGATTCAAAATAAAAATCAGAGGCCAGTCGTGGCGCAGGGGCACAAAGTGTGCCTGTAAATCGACTGGTTGTGGGTTCGATCCCCACTCGAGGAGATGAAATATTTATTTACATTTATATTCTCATTTCTTTGCTCTGGTGTCGAGGGGAAAGCGCGGCATTGAGTTCTGCCACTCTACACGCAATGCCTCCAGAAATTGACAGAAAGTAGGGAAAGAAGTGTCTTAACACCAGGTTCCCTTTGTCTACCCTGCTGTATGCAGGATGCAGCGTGAAGCTGAGAAAAAAAAATCAAAGCCCACGTACACACAACCCAATTAACCAAACACAAAGTACCCCACCAACTCAATCTCCTCTCACACATACATAAACCTAACATATTTTACGGCCAATAAAGAACGTGTTAATATTCAATACGTGGATTTTATAAGAAAAGTTTTCTCGTTAGTTCGTAGAAACTTGAGGAGTACCGCGACATGTCCTAGTTGCGGCGCTCTCGCACGACACACGTTGAAGCCTTCGCAATTAGTTATTTTCAAGACGTGACAACCGCGTCCAATGGGCGCGAAGGATTTGGAAACTATTAAAAATTTTTAATTTATCACAATCTTGTAGTAGAAATTTGTAATTGGAGTTGTTAGTTTTGTAAAAGTTAACTGGAGAGAAGAACTGAAGAGTTTGTAAAGTATATTACGACAATTTATTTATTTCTTGAGGCCGTAGTGGCCCAAGGGCACAAGGTTGTGACTGTAATGTGGATTCGATCCCCACTTGAAATATTCGTGTAGAGGCAAAGAGCGACGTTGAATTCCGCCACTCAACACGCAATGCTTTTAAAATTGGGCAGAAAATGGGCAACGGAGAGTCTTAACATTAGGTTCCCTCTGCCAACCTTGATGTGTGCGTATTACAGCGTGAAGTTAATTTGATTTTTTGATTGGATTTATTTATTTATACATAATAGTTATATAAGTTTCGAACAAGTTTAAAAAAAGATCCCGTGTTTTGTTTCCCATTTTCATTTTTTGTACTTTTATTTTCGTTTATCTGAACTTTATGACTTTATTCCATGCTACTCACATGTATGAATAATAAAAATAACAAATTACAAACAATTGTAAAATTAAAAATTATAGTATTTTTAGTTAAACGGTTTCAGTAATTTTAAATTACCGATTTTATTTATTTTATTTATCATATTTTGAAGTATATTAATAACTATTTTATACATATTTATTTGGTTGTACCAATAAATAGCTCAATATTAATCAACTAGTGGGCACGCGCAGCTTCGCCCGCACCCTTAGGGGTGAATTCTAAAAAAACCACGAAACATGTGTTCAATAAAATATTCTTAACACTCTGAATTTATTTTTTTATAAAAATCGGTGGCGATTTAAAGATTTTTCCATATAAACTTTCAACCCCTTATCTGAACCCTTAGGGGATGAATTCTAAAAAACTATGAAACACGTGTTCAATGAAATATTTTTAACAGTCTGAATTCCAAATTTTATAAAAAATGGTGGCGATTTAATTTTTTTTCCATACAAACTTTGAACCCCTATTTCATCCCTTTAGGGTTAAAATTTTTCAAAATCCCTTCTTAGTGGATGTCCAGAATATGAAAACAAACATCTGCCCAAATTTCACGTTTCTACCATCAGCGGTTACGGCTGTGCGTGCGTCTTACCTCAGTCAGTCAGCACAAGTCCTTTTATATATATAGATAAAACAAAAATACACATAATTTTTTATTATACTGACCTTCCACCGTAGCTACTGTATTTACGATCTCTGAATGTCTGATTACAAGCGCGTAATCACCTAATCATGGCCCAATATTGGCCGAGTCATATCGTTAGTCTATTTGCCAAACGGGTTTCAGCTAAAACAAGTGAACGTCGAGCCAAATGTGCCCAATAAAATATTAATACTGCCAAAAATACATAAGCGGTGTCGTTATTTTAAATTTTTAATATATTATATTTTATTTAATATATTGATTTATTTATAAAATGACCTTATCATATTGTAGGGGTGTTGCATATTAATTAATATTATTTATAAGCAACATTTATAAACACCAGGGGAAAGCGCGGCGTTGAGTTCCGCCACTCAACAAGCAATGCCTCCAGAAATTTGCAGAAAGCGGGGAACGGAGTGTCTTAACACTAGGTTCCCTCTGCCAACCCTGCTGTGTGCGGGATACAGCGTGAAGCTGAAAAAATTATAATTTGTAAATACGCTATATACGCATCCTAAATTTATTCGCTACAAATGCAATTGTGAAATTATTCTCCGCTATTGTTTTGTAGCTTATAAATGACCAAATTAAATATATAATAAATGAGTTGAATATTAAGTCACGTCTCGCTAACATCGTCGCGCTGTAGCCCACGTTGGTGATCCCGACGTGATGTACCCCGACGGAGAGGTACCCTGCCAGCTACAGCCTGACGTGGTAGTCCACATTGGTTACCCCGACATGATGTTCCCCTATTGACGTACCACATAGTGGTCAGCCCGACGTAATAGCCCAAAATTTATTTAAGTATTGCCTAAAAATAAATGGAATTCGGGTCAAATTATCGTATAGCAGGCATGGCAGGCTCTGTTTTGAGATTATTTTATTTAATTATAGATTTTAATTTAGCAACTTAGCAATATTAGGCCGGTCGTAGCGCAGCGGCACGAGGTGTGACTGCAAAACCGACCGGTTGTGGGTTCGATTCCCACTCGAGGAGATGAAATATTTACTTAAATTTATATTTCTATTTCTTAGCTCTGGTGTCGAGGTTAAGCGCGGCGTTGAGTTCTGCCACTCAACACGCAATGCCTCCAGAATTCGGCAGAAAGTGGGGAACGGAGTGTCTTAACACAAAATTCCCTCTGCCTACCCTGCTGTGTGCGGGATACAGCGTGAAGCTAATTTAATTTTTAATTTTAACTTAGCAATAGAAGAGGAACTGAGTAATATTTTATTATTCAATTTTCATTAAAAGGAATGTGCTAAGTTTATGTAGGACGAGGACTGATAAAAATAGAGACACTGAGTGTTCTGCACCAATTTCAGCATTGTAGGTCAGCAGGAAGTATAACTTACACAATTTGATAAATTTGAAATTGCTTGATTATGCACTCAGTTTGCACGAAATGAATTCTTTTAACGCAAATTTATATAAAGTTATTTTTTTTGGAATTTTTCCCTCATTTAAACTGCAAGTTTTCACTATTTGCCAAATTTCTTGATTGTAAATTTACGGGATCCCTATAGGTTGATTACGCGCAAATACGGTGAAATGAAATCTAAATAATAAAATGAATAAATAATTGATGTAAATTTCAGCTTTATATCTCACCTCCATGCAATCTCAAGATTCTTGGCCTTCACAGACGGATTTCGAATCATCCGTTTTTCCCTTTCGAGGAACGGAACTCTAAAAAATATGAAATTCCAGGTAGGCGTTTTACAGATATGGAAATAACTTCCGAGCTTGGTAAAGCAATTTTTATAATACAAAATCCAAGGAAACCAAACATTAAATTTATAAAAAACACAAAACCTAACGGTTTTGTCAAAAAATTCAACACTGTACAATCGCTTTTTTATTTAAAAAAAAAGTTAACGTTTTTTTAAATTGAAATTGAAAAATATAAGCAACAAAACTATTTTATGGTTCGACACGGCTATCAGTTCATCTTTCTTTTGTATCGATAGTGGCAGATTGAATTTTTACTTCGCGGTAAATATTTAGTTTGCCAGATAGAAATGTCCTGTTCGGAAAGAGGCAGTTATATATTTTTTTACAAAATATCATAATTATACATAATATATCTATGAATAAAATATACTTTAATGAGTGAGTCTCTAGAGTCTACAAAAATTAAAAAAAATTGTAGTAATTTGTTACTGGGTTCTTTTGTTCTCCAATATCATGAAAGTGTATGAAAATTATTAGAGATTAGTTAATTGAATTTTCAAATAATTGAAACGGAAATCAACTTAGTGTTGTCAAAGTATGTAACCTTGTAAAATGTTGGTTTTGAGGTTAGAAATGAATTAAGGTTCAATTCACGTTCTTTAGATTCCGTACCTCAAAAAGTAGAAACGGATCCCTTATAGGATCATTTTATTGTCCGTCTGTCAAGACTATTTATCTGGGAATCGCGTAGATGTATCCAGTTGAAATCAGTAATTTATATGTAGGTTTGTGGTCCCTTGAAGGTGTATAATAACCAAGCCAACGCAATCAAAAGATACGAGCATTTATCTATCGATTTTTCTAAATGGCACTTTCCATGGTCTTACAGTTATGAAATTTGGCACAAAGCATATCCAATACAAATAAAGGAAAAAACCCGAAAAAGAAAAAATAATTGATATTTCATAGAAAAAAATATTACAAACTTAAGTTCGTCAAGTTTTATGAGTTTTTCTTCCTACAGTCCTGTAATTGGTACGGACGCCTCGATGGGCAAATCGGACTTGCATTTAACTTTATTGCAATTTAGCTTTTTATTTATAATAAACACACACACACACACACACACACATAACACAATTTATTTACTTATTTGTGGAAAGAAAAACTGTCTACCCTACTGTGTGCGGGATACAGCGTGAAGCTGATTTTGATTTGTGCAAAATACAACATTTGACCTTACGGCAACCCAGTATCTTCAAGTGAGTTATAAATAAAGTAGCTAGCATTTTTTTATTTTATTTTATTCCTTAATATATTATAACTTATAATAATATTTCCGGAAATAAATTTATTCATCACACTAACCACGACTTAACACATAACACAATAACTAACGCACAATACTTCACAAAATACACAGAAACGCTGTGACACCGCGGAAAATGTGCAAAACATATTTCACAATTTACAACGACACGCCATTGTTTTGCCTCGTCTAGGTGCAGAAATTCGGAACAAGTTTTCTAGTCCCCTTATATTTTGTTTTACAAGCATTATTTGTCAGTTTTATCTAGATACTTCCCAATTTTCACCAACTATAGAAAGAGGTTCTTATTTTTAAGAATAAAACGTATCATTTGAATACGTTGTAGTAAAAGCGATTGTGAAAACAGAAGCTATTTTAAAATAGTGTATTTTCTAAATATAAATGTTTTACTATTTTATATATAGAAATAGGAAGATTTTACGTGAAATAAAATAAAAAGGAAGCTAAATAAACATTGAAAACGTTGAAAAATATTAGATCATCGTTTTAATAAGATCTGTTTGAGTGTGTTAATAGTAGCGCCCCTTTTTTATTTAATATTATCGTTTTTTATTTTCCTTAGATTATTCTGTTAAAATACTTTTAAAATATGAATTTATCATTTTTATTGATGCGTGTTTGTCTGCTTACACGCGTACCTCTTCTAAACTATTAGACGTGTATAAAAGTTCAATCTCCTCCCAGGAAATTATTAATATTTAAGTTGAGTGTTTCTTGAGGCCAGTCGTGGCACAGGGGTATAGAGTGTGACTGTAAAATCGACTGGCTGTGGGTTCGATCCCCCCTCGAGGAGATAAAATATTTACTTACATTTATATTTTCATTTCTTCGCTCTGGTGTCGAAGCAAAGCGCAGCGTTGAGTTCTGCCACTCAACACGCAATGCCACCAGAACTCGGCAGAAAGTGGGGAAAGGTGTTTCACTAGGTTCCCTCTGCCTACCCTGCTGTATGCGGGATACAGCGTGAAGCTGATTTTATGTTTTTTCGCTTCCGTAAATTAACACGCAGTAACTCAAATATAGATGAAAGCTGAGAACGTAGAGATAGAACGTCAGAAGACAGAGTGTCTTTACACTACGTTATCTTTACTTACATGAATCACAAGGGATATTTAATGGAAGTAGCATGGCAAGAGTACACGCAAAGAAAGTTGCGTGGGTGGTAATCTTGAAATAGAGTATAAAATGTTAAAATCTACATCGACAAAATGAAAACATGAAAAAAATAATATAACTTGGTTTCAAGTCGTAAAGAACAAATTCACCGAGTTCAAGCGCTATTAAAGTTGAAATCTTATGTAAAGATTCCAGACAAATTATTCTTAAGTCTAAGTTAGAGCTATAACAATCAAAAGTAAAATAAAATCAGTGAATTTTATACTAAAAGCGTATAAGATAATATAAACTTTCAGTCTTTGTATTTTTCAATAGAATAATAAATTCAAAAGTAGACAATAAAAACTATCACTGCATAGTGAACAAAAATAAATTTTATTTATGTTTCGTCAATGGTCTAATCATTTAGGATGGTGAAAATCGTACCAAATTGAAGTAAAGTAAGTCGGAGCAAATCGTAGCAATAAAGGTCAAGACTAGAGGTAGGAAGATGAAGCAGAGCACCTACTGGTGCTCTTCTTCATGCTATGCGTCAAAAATATGGAAAAGATAGAAAAATAAATACGTAACAATAGAATGAAGTTTGGATGGGAGCTGTTGAATGGGACTAATGGATGTCTAACTTTTTAACGTCTCAAGTTAAAGTGATGGCGGACGTTGACTTGGATCTCAATAGACGGTCCTCCACAAAGCGGAGTAAGACCAGGGGCACAACACTAGTATGATCGGCTAAGGATATCGAGGAGCTCGTGGATAGGTTTTTCTGTTATTACACATATTAAGCACTTCCTTCCATACAGTTCTTGCTCTGCCGACCGAAGAACGAACTACGAAGCCAAAGGTGGGGAATAAATTACAGTTGCCCTCTGTAGTGGGGCCGCCACTCCGCTTTGCGGTTATAGAAATGAGAAAATTTTATATTTCATTTCGTCGAGTGCCTCAACAAACTTACAAATTACTTAAAACACTATCCTTCCAATATTGCTTCCTTTTAAAAGAATATCTTTATTCAAAGCTGTATATAACAAAATACTGAGTTAAATTCTGAATAATCCTCTAGAGGCGTTCGCAACCAAAATCCACTTACATCTCTTTGGTCAAAACTTTTGTACGGATTTGGTCTACAGCGCCGCGCCGCTTGCTACAGCTCGGCTTACAGAATATTGTTTAATGCAGATGGGATCCTTAATAAATATTTAAATCATATCATTATTTACTTTATGTTGACAAATATAACATTTTTTTTTATCATAAGTATTATTTTAACATAAGTAGTTAAGACCAGTCGTGGCGCAGCGGCACAAGTATGTGACTGCAAACGCTACTGGTAGTGGGTTTGGTCACCACTGGAGGAAATAAAATATTTACTTAAATTTATATTTTTATTTCTTTGCGGCGTTGAGTTCCGCCATTCAATACGCAATGCCTCTAGAACTCGGTGGAAAATGCGGGACGGAGTGTCTTAGCACTGGCTCCCTCTGCCCATTCTGCTCTATGCGTATATAGTGAAGCTGATGATTATTTTAAAACATAAGTAGTTTAATATCCAGGTTATCTTATAACTGATTAACTTTATTATGTAGATTATTTCAAGTTAGGCATGGCACTACAATTTTTCGGTTATGTTATTAAAAATATAACACAAATGTATTTAATCATTTTGTGAGATTTTACCTCTATTAATATATATATATATAAAACTTCTGTTAGTAACTGACAACGTACAACCGAAACTACGCAGCGTAGAAAGCTGACATTAAGCATGCAGGTTTTTTGGGACAGTACCTAGACAATAAGAGAAAATTTCCAAAATTCTTATAAAAATAAGTTAAACGTTAAATTTTACGTTTTAGTCCAAGCAAACGAGGGAGGCAATTTACATTAAGTGAACAACTTTTTATAACTTATAATTTTTACGATTTATTAAGTACGAGTATATAACTGTTATAGCTCAAAGTTTATAGTTTTTAAAGCACAAAATAATAGTCTTTAGCTTAGAGAAAACTAAAATACTGAAGAAAATAAATAAATCAGTTTTACGCTGTATCCCGCACACAGCAGGGTAGGCAGAGGGAACCTAGTGTTAAAACACTCCGTTCCCCGCTTTATGCCGAATTCTAGAGGCATTGCGTGTTGAGTGGCAGAACTCAACGCCGCGCTTAACCTCGACACCAGAGCGAAGAAATGGAAATATAAATTTAAATAAATATTTCATCATCAAAATATAATTTATGAAAATGTATATACATAATATAATTTTCTTTTGAATATGTTAATGTCAACAATTCAGTAAAAACTTTGCGTCATGGTTTTTCCGTAGCACAATTTTTCATATTACCCTAAGCATTATTTTAACGTTTATAAATTACCCCGTTCCCTGGAAATGTGTCGCTAACATTTAAAAACCCATCATAATAAGAAGCAAGTCACCTCCGCTCCATTTATATGCTGTCAAGAGTGACAGTACGGTTACGTGGATTTTCATAATAAAATTAAAGTAGTGAATAGATATTAGCTATTTATTTTTTTATTCGTTATTATAAAATTATGTAAATATAAATGTGTATTTTAAAAATAAATATCAACAAAGGGTCATCCTAATGAAATGGCACAACGTCTTCTTTTGAATGTAATGATTATCACATCAATTTAAGAATCGTCGTGGCTCAGCGGCACGAGGTGTGACTGTAAAACTGACTGGTTGTGGGTTCGATCCCCATTCGAGGAGATGAAATATTTACTTTAATTTATATTTGCATTTCTTCGCTCTGGTGCCGAGGTTAAGCGCGGCGTTGAGTTCTGACACTCATCACGCAATGCCTCCAGAATTCGGCAGAAAGTGGGGAACGGAGTGTCATAACACTAGGTTCCCTCTGCCTACCCTGCTGTGTGCAAGATACAGCGTGAAACTAAAAAAAAAACATCTTCACGCTTCAGTTAAACAAAGCAAGGCGTTTTATGACATATTTTTTTAAATATAGTCGTATTTCTATGTTAAAAAGCGCTAGTTCCAAGGAAAAAATACAAAGGTACACGTTTGTGATAAAACCGACTTCGGCATAAGTTTCATAGATCTGAAAAGTTTCTTGAAGATGCCACTGTGACAATCATTTGTCTATTTCTTCTTTATCAGAGGGACTCTAGTGTTAAGACAGTCTGTTACCTACTAATAAAAGAGTTAATACTGTATTTACCCTTAATATTAAGAATCTCTGGGTCCCTGGTATATTGAGGGCCTCGCGGCCCCCACTCATGACAATTTTTATACTTTCTATTAAGTATTATTCCCGTCATTTTAAGTATTCTCATTACGTCGCTATTCGCGATGGGTGCCGTACGTTGGGCACTCTATCACTTACCAAGACGCAGGTATTGGGACCTGTGCGGCCCTCATGATACCAGTTAGTTTTTTGACATTATATATATATATTTTTTTTTAAACATTGAATTAACCAAGATCCTGAGGCCATTAGGTGATAGAACAATAGAAGAGATCGTAATTTGTAAATTTACTATGATACTCAACTTCTAAAGAAACTTTACATATTCATATTTTCCTAAACCTTTTCATATTGGCTACAATAGAAAACTTTGTTCCACGTTTCTGTGCGAGACACATGCTTTATGAGTTATTATTCCGTTTCAAAGTTAGATCAAACAGTGCATAAACGACTTAAATAATTTATTTCCCTTGACACCGTAGTGGTAGAAAGACTGTGTGTATCTAACACTGTTTTTTGGATGTAGGTTACTAGTTCTGATCTACAGTTGGGTACTTGTTAAATGTAAACTTTTATTTGAATAAGGTTTATTAGCTACGGTAAATATATTATATTTATAAAAGAGGTTGTATTTTTAAAAACAAAGTTAAAATTAAAATGTTCTTTATTACTTTTTTTAATAAATTTTCCATTCCTTTTTAAATTATATTTTTTTATGTATATTTATAATAAAATTGTAACGGATCGGTTTCTGTGCATGGAAGATATAAAAGAAAAAATGTTATTTGGGACCTTTATTGATGTAGTAAATAAACTATTATTTTTTTATTTTTTGTTTGTCTGTCCGTTTGTTATTGCTAATCTCAGAATTGGATTAACCGATTTAAATGTGGTTTTCACTATTGGATTTTGGCAAGCTTCCGCTTACATATAAAATTTGTTTTATTACAATTTATGTGATGGTAAAAATATCAACATTTTAAGATTTACAATCGGAATTGGAGTTTACGCGGAAAAACTGCCGTGCCGCTTGCCGTGTACGCTTACCGTCTACTTAAATACAGTAAACCGTACAGTAATTTATAGCTAAACAAAACCGAATAAATGCCCAAAGGACTTAAATTTCTTAATGAGGCCATCATGCCGCAGTGGCACAAGCGTCTGACTTTAAACACTAAGTTGTAGTTTCAATTCCCACTCGAGGAAATGAATTATAATTTATTAATATTTTGAAGCCAGTCTTGGCGCAGGGGCACAAAGTGTGACCCGCGCGTACACACTTGTTGTTTGGTTGTTGGTTGTGAGTTCGATCCCTACTCGAGGAAATTGTAGAGCAACATAAAGGCTACATTGATACAATAAAAAAGTTATACAATTTAAAGTATTTTGTTCGACATAATTTCTACTTTATAAAAGAGTTATTTTATACAACTGTTATATTGAATTGGCCAAATCTTTACTATTACATGATTTTTTGTTTCATATTGTTTGTAAATTATTATTTGTATGATAATAGAAAACATAGAGATTATATAATTAAAATATAGACCGAGATTTCAAGATTTCGGATTCGCCAATGTAAGTTGACACTCGCTCAAGCAGCCACGTAGTACTTGACATTTCTCAATAATAGATAGAAATTTGTGGAGCAATATATCGGAATTTATGTGGGAAAAACTATATTTGCAGTTATCGCGCAGTTACGGTTTACCTAGACAAATGTGAAATAACTAAACATTTTTCTATTAAATACGAAAACCAAATTAAAATAAATAATCCATTTTTAAAAGTTTTATTTCTCAAAGAGAAAAAAAAATGGAACCCTTGTAGGATTACTTTTTTGTCTCCATCAATGGCCTAGCGCCACATCCTCAATTTTTTTTAAAAATAGTAATATCAAAATAAAAAAACAGATGCACAAAGTCTCGGATTACTTCAGAGGGACGGGAAGTAAAGAACAAAGCTTTACAATAAAAAAAATAAAAAAAATGGTCTCATTACCACCAAGTCAGGAACTGATGAAGGAATCCAGGGGTATCGATGAAAATCTTTAAATCTTATAGGTACATATTGTGTTTCATTTTTTTTAGTTTACCTGTCTGTAGAGAGAGACACTCAGTTCTTATTAAGCTCTTCCGTTCTTCTTGAGATTCTTCTTGAGACATTACGTGTTTAGTGACTCGTTTCGAAACTCGACACCACGTTTTGCCTCGACACCAGAGTGAAGAAATCAAGATCAAATATTTCATTACCTCGAGTAAGAATTGAATCCACAACCTCTCGCGCTCACAACCATACGCTTATGCCCCTGCGCCTCGACTGGTCACAAACAGGCCTATGTTTCATATAGTTTTTTATATAAAAAGATTTAGATGAAAACGGGTTTAAAAATTATATCTCTATATACAAATTTAAACAAACACTAAAATATTGAAAATAACATTTTTGTAAATATTTTAAAAGAATTATTTTATTGTTAAGGACATTATTAGAAAAATAAATAAATATTTATTATAGAGTTGTACAAAGTTTTGGAGAAAAATACAATCTGTCAATTATTACTTATAAAGTAAAAAAGCTTGTAAGTGCGATAGTTTTCCTTTTAACTTTATTATATATGTATAATTGATAAATATTCTTCCATTACCTTCGAAGATTTTTATTTCGAAGAAAGCCCTATCCAACGATACCTCCCACTATAGGGGAGACGAAAGAAAGTCATTTCAGCCACTTTACATACAGGGAATGTATTCTAAAAAAAAATTTAAAATTGTATTATATTCTGTGTGATTAACATGTGTACTGATGCCAAATGACAACTTTCTAGTACCAATGGTTTTTGAGTTAAGCCACGGACGGACGGACAAACGGATATAGCGAAACTATAAAGGTTCCTTGTTGACTACGGGATCCTAAAAACAAATTTTCATTCCGGCACCCAATATCCAACTGTAAAGATGTCATAGCTAATATCATATCATATGACTTTTTTATAATGAAAAATTCAGTATAAATAACATAAATATCAACAACCTCCAACGAATAGTGCACAACAACACTAAGAATCGAAAACCAACCAAAACCTATACATATATTCATTTGACGTATTCGATTGTAACACTACCCACAAACCAATTACAAAGATAGATTACGCTAACTGCCTACAGATTTCAGCCCCAATTTGTGGGCCGATATATTTTAATCCCTATTCACGTATGCTCAATGAATGATTGGCTTTAAATTTGAATTCGGTATCGATTAATTAAAATCGATTTTGTTATTTATTTTATTATTAATATCATGTCTTGGTTTAATTTTAGAATGTTATTTTTAAAATTCTAGTAAATTTTCATAAATATGTAATAAAATATGTCTATAACTGTCATATAGTCCGGATAAGTTATAAAATTATTTTTTGAAAATGTGAATGAATGTAAATATAGAAATATATGTATGTAATAACATAAGTCTAGTTCTAGGTAACATCTATAGAAAAAAGTATTAAAAGAAATGTAAAAATAACAAAATGTACGGACCATAAGTCTGTAGTGTAAGTAAGAATTAAAATAAAAAAAAATATATATTTTTTTTGTCCCACGTTTCTACAAGGATACAGATATTTCTATATAAAATAACTTAAAATAAACTTACAATACATACGTTATATTTTCGTTTATGAATTCGCATAATTTTCGCATGAAGTTGGGGCCATCGTAGTGAAAATATGTCCGATGACCACGTGATGATTGTGAGAATTTGTAAGAGAAAATAAAAATAGTATAAATATCCACAAGATATTTATACTATTTTTAATTCTCCGATCCATTGTGAGACATTAGGCCAGTTTTACGCTAGTCCATTACGTAATGTCTAGAAAATGGGTGTAAGTTGGATGACGATAAAAGACTTTGTTTACACTAGGTGATTTTTGTTTGTTTTCTGAGGGTGATGGGGAAAACGTAAAAAAACGAAGAGATTAAAATAAGTTCTAATTTGCTCATTGATTATCTCAGAAGCAAGAAAATGCAGTTCAGAAACTAAAGTTCAGGTATTTTTCAGTAGAATTATTATGACGGTACTAAAGAAAATTATATTAAGAGATTGTAATAAAAAAGCATAAACCAAATACTCGTATTTTAAAATAATGTAGCTTATACTACCGAAATAATATTTTATCGTCACTTCCGCCCAACTAATCATCTCACCAGAACCAAAAATAAAATCTTACTTGATTTACGACGCCATTAAAGGCACTTGAAATTTAATCGGCCGGACTCAAAAGTAAGAACAAAATTTAATAAAAGTAAAATCAAAACGCAACTACAACAAGCTTCCGCTTTGAAGAAACTTTAAAGTTTTTTAATTACAATAGTATACTTGTGTTATCTTTTTGCCTTAGAAAAGCTTATAGTCGGTAGTTTCTTTTTTAACTATTTAGGTTCAATTTCTACTCCGGAGAATTATTTTTATTATCTGGCACTGGTAATAACGCAAACCGTGGCGTTCAATTGCGCAACTCAGGGCATTATCTCCAAAATTAAGCAAATGAAGAACGGAGTGTCTTGACATTAGGTTCCCTCTACCTACCATGTTTGTGTGAGTCTTCTTCATACTTCTGTTAAGTACAAATACTATAAACTGAAAATATTTTATAAATACTCGAATAGATGACCTATTTATATTTTGATATATTGACGTCGAACAGGTAGTAAATCTTCCAAAGCTATCCTTCATGGTAAGAACAAAGCTTCTGGATTGCTTTTTAGATTAAAATTTAGAAGCGACGGATATTGAAACATTCTTATATACTCTTCAACCGAATATGTCTGAAATATGTGTGTTGAATATTTATTATAAATTGTGCTGTTAAATTCAATTTCAATTTCAAAGAAATATAGAAGTTTCGATACAATCATTTTATAAAATAAAATAAATAAATCAGCTTCACGTTGTATCCCGCACACAACAGGGTAGGCAGAGGGAACCTAGTGTTAAGACACTCCGTTCCCCACTTTCTGCCGAATTCTAGAGGCATTGCGTGTTGAGTGGCAGAACTCAACGCCGCGCTTAACCTCGACACCAGAGCGAAGAAATGGAAATATAAATTTAAGTAAATATTTCATCTCCTCGAGTGGGGATCGAACCCACAACCAGTCGGTTTTGCAGTCACACCTCGTGCCGCTGCGCCACACCGGCCTCAATCATCGTATCATTTTATCTCTATATATAATAAGATAGTAAGAATATTTTGTCTGTACATTTAGTAATTTTAACTGAAATGCAAGCAAACATATATTTTTTTATTTCTGGTCTATCTGTCTGTCTGTATGATCACGTTAACCTCCGAAAATACTGAAATTTGTTCAGTACTTAAAATTTTCATTAATTGCTTTGTTTTAACTCAGAATAACATTTAATTTTTTTGTTTCATCAAAATCGGTTCATTAAAAAAAGTTATCGTCATTTGAATGAACTTAAGGCATTATTTGCCTGCGAATATTATATAGCAATCCATAGATACTCACATCGACACTATACTTATAATAAATGTTTGTACCAAATTTTTAACTATATAATATTAGTATAACTGTATTTAGTAAAACGTCAATTTAGATTAACGTAATCGTATATTAAGTTAAATTTAACATACAACGGCATTTTTAAATGTTTGAACAGTTATAATTTAACTTTAAGCTAAATAGATGGCGCTGTGCATAAAGCATCATTTTCTGAATCATGCTGGAAAGATTTTTGGCTAAAGAATGATATTCGAAACGTCTTGATTATATGACTGTTGATGAAAATATATATTTTTAAAGCACTATTGTTCAGAGTACAATTTATTTATTTTTTAATAAATAATTAGCAAAATAATTTATTTATTTTTTAATAAATAATGTATCAATTAAAATTAAAATCAAAAAACAAAAAAGAAATTACGGTAATGTTGTAAAAAAATCATATTTGAAGATTACAGATTAAAGTAATAAAAATTCATATTATACGTCATTATAGTTGTCAGTCAATTCTGTTTATAAAATAAATAATTATGTAGTTCAAGCGGGCGAAGCCGTGGGCGGGCCGCTAGTATGTAAATATGTAATGATTTTTTTCTATGGTATACTGTATTTTGTGCCGTGTGATCCCGGCCTAGAATAGGATTATCCTGGTACTGGTGGTGTCGTAAGAGGCGGCTAAAGTACGTGTGTCAGTCACGTCGAACGGAATTTAAAACCGGCGTGAAGTAGTGGCTTTATACAAACTACACTTTTCAAGCTTCATTATTGTAGGTTCACGGGAAATACTCTATAGGTTTTTTTTTATTTCTTACAAAATGCAGCAAAAGCAATATATAAACACTAGCATCTTTAGATTAGGTTAACGCTTAAGATAAATTTTGTCTGTGCTCTAGGGGACTATAGATTTTAACAGATGTCTATATGACGATGAGTCTGTATGATTCTTTAACGGACAGACAAGTAATCGTACAAGGGTTCTTTTTTTTTTATTTTAAGGTACTGAATCCTAAAAAATTCAAATGAGACGCCCTATAAAATTAAAATGAAAAATAGGTATTTTAAAACTCATCTTCATTATCTCATTAATTGCGCTATTTATATTTATTTTAAAAGCAAACTAATTCCAATTACTGATATGTTAAAATGAATGTTTAGCAGCAATTTAATTTTAATCGCCAATTATCGGATCTGTAATTGCAGAATATTATTACAAATGCCATTCCCAATAAATTGTGAAATTGTTAATTAATGTCGACCAATACGCGACAAGCAGACTATGCAACTTTTACAAATGATTTAATACATCTCCAGTCGACGTTTCGGACACCAGTGTGAATTTTATGTCAAACTTTATTAAAATTTTGATAACTTATGATGAAAGTTCAGCTTTATCGGTTACCGGAGGCCCACAAATTATGGCAAATTTCTAATTTTGCCTGTCATTTACGTTAATATTGTCATTACTTGGAGCCCATGAAGCTGTTCATGTTATTAGTAAAGTTTTACAAAAGTAAAAAAATCTTTTCCATTCCTGAAGTTCATCCAAGCCTCATTGTTGTAAAAAATGGACCAATTACTTTTTTTTCTTCAGAAAAACACTCTACATAAATTTTATTAAAGGACCCAAATCTTTTTTTCGAGAAAATTATTGAAATTGTATGGAGGGACTATGCAATTTTTAGGGTTCCAAATCTCTAAAAAATATACATAAATATGGAACCCATATAGGACCACATTTCCTTCACCGTTACCTTTCTGTCTGTCCGTATATATATTGAGTTAAAATTATTAGTAAATATACAGTTGCATAATTTCTTGGAGCACAGAAAAAGGAAGCGAAGAACCAACTCTATCAAAAGATACCAGCGTTTGTAAATCGTTTTCCTGCGTATGATGACTAATGTAGTATGAAATTCATCGCGATGTTGCAATCTAGATAGTACTTACTGTGTCCTAGAATTGTAAAATTAGATTTAAAAAAATATTTAAGATTTATGGAACTGACAATGACTAAATTCCGAAAAATGGCTTTATATCCTGCATCATACATTTTTAGAAAAGCTGCATATCGAGTACCTAATTTGTACATACAAAATAAATATATATCTTTGAGAAGGCGACTTAAATAGCGAAACGTCAAAACAATATATTCTATTCTATAAATCAAGAAATGTTCTGAATCATCAATAATTTGGTCTCTAGTGCTAAAAGCTTATTTATCTAGCTTTCTAGTATTTATTCAAATTTATATTTTTATTCGCTCTGGTGTCGTGGCAAAGCGCGGCTTTCGGTTCCGCCACTCAACTTGTAATGCCTCCCTGCAGAACTCGGTGGAAAATGAAGAACGGAGCGTTTTAACACTACGTTCCCTCTGCCTTTCATGTTGTTTGCAGGATATATGAAATATAATATGTACATAATATACCAAGCTTAACCTTTAAGTATCTGCCTATCTCCAAAATGTCATGAACACCATTGCATGTGACATTTTACACCCTCTTGGCTAGTGACTTTTTTAGGAGAGTTATGTAGCGAAACGAAACAAGATCGTAATCTACTATAAAAATATATTTCATATTATGTTCTATCATAAATATAATATCTAACCATGACATTATAAAAAAATAAACAAAAAGGAAATTTGGAACAAAAAGGAAACGAGGCCGGTCGTGGCGCAGTGGCACGAGGTGTGACTGCAAAACCGACTGGTTGTGGGTTCGATCCCCACTTGAGGAGATGAAATATTTACTTAAATTTATATTTCCATTTCTTCGCTCTGGTGTCGAGGTTAAGCGCGGCGTTGAGTTCTGCCACTCAACACGCAATGCCGCCAGAATTCGGCAGAAAGTGGGGAACGGAGTGTCTTAACACTAGGTTCCCTCTGCCTACCCTGCTGTGTACACAGTGGATACGGCGTGAAGCATTTTTTTTAATTTAATTTTAATTTAATTAAAAAAAAAGGAAATTAGGGCACAAAAAAGGAATTAGAAATTAACCCTTAGACTTTTGTAGTAACTAGCTGTTATTTTAACAGTAATAATATTTATATGTATAAAATGCTATTTTTTTGCGTGAATTTCCCGAAACATCTCTGGCAGCGGGAAAAACAGAAAATATCAAGTTTCATAGTTCCCACAAACGAAGTTAATAATCAAAATGGAATATGTTAATGGTAACAATACCACTTGAAACTAAAAAATATATATATATATATACCTAATGGAATTTTTGTTTATAAAAATAGAATCATCTAAAAAATAATTAGATTATTATTATCTCTTATTTTCAATAATAATTGACAGCAAATTATATGATTTACAATCAAATATCACAAAGTTGCATAACCTTTGTTAATAATCACTTGCCCTGGGGCAGTATTGGAAACGATTAATTTTGACCTCACTCGACCCAATCGACCAAGTTTGACGATTAACAGCTCATTTTCAACACTCGCCTGTATTATACTAGTTTAGTGGATTTCTAATCACTTCCTCCCTAGAGATTCTGCTCATTTTCGAAATTTATTACGTTTTTATTGTCAATTTTAATCCTCCAGTAGGACAGTGGATGTCAGACTGTAGACACGATGGTTTTTGGGTTCGATCCCAATAATCTTTTTATTTCCACGTTCTGATAATCTATATATAACTTATATGAAACGATTAAGTAAAAGAGGCCGTCGTCGCGGAGTGACACAAGCGTGCAACTGTTAATGCGACGGTTGTCGGTTCGATTTACACAAGGTGGAAATAAATATTTAATATTTTCATTTCCGAGCTCTGGTAACGAGGTAAAAGGAGTTCCGAGTTCCTTCAGAATTCAGCAGAAAGTGGAAAACTGAAGTGTCTTAATTAATGGAGAATCGAATGTCTTAACACTAGCGTGAAGCTAAAAGATAAATAATATATAATTAGGGCGAAATGTCCTAAAAAAGTATCCTGATAGTAGGTTCTCTTTGCTTTTTTTGTTGCAGGACAACTCGTGAAACTGAAATAAAAAAATAGCAGCAAATATTTTTAATTCAGGCATTCTCATGACGTGATGACGTTATGTAGATCTTATTATAAGAATGCAACATAAGACGAAGAAAAGGAAGCAATATTTTTTCAAATTAATTGAATTACATTTTGATTTCTATTTCATTTAAGCCTTTATTTGTATATATAATTTGTACTGTTCTCAGGCTAATTGAAATGTGAGAAAATTTCTATTTTACTAAACTTATATGATAAATATGAAGTTTAGTTTATCATGAAAATGCTGATTTACCTTACCTTGCCCTTTGTTACCTTTTCCCGCATAGGAGTCCGTAAAACACTCCGTTCCCCACTTCTCGTCTAATTTTTGAAATGATGTGTGTTGAGTCGTGGTACGTTATATATTTATTTATTTACTTTTGTTTTAACGGCATAACTCTAAACATTCCACATATTCCGAGAAGTAAACAAAAACTTCTCAAAATTTAAACCGTTTTGTGACACGTGACTCTTAATTAGTCATTTCACGGTTTGTGTCTCCCCAGGCGTCGATCCGAGCTCGAACTCAAAAGTCGTGACGTCACGCCTTATAAATCATATTTAATCGCACAGGATAATACGCGGTTGCTATGTAATTTGGTAGCATTGTACGTTATTATACGCTTGAGCATTACATTATGTTCAAAATATTCGGTTCAAAGCATTCGTACAGAATTCTAAGCTTATAGAGAGTGAGCTTTCGGTCCGCATTACGTAATCTCTATAATTCCAGCAAAAGGCGTTCAAATATTTAAATACGAAATACTGTAGTTCAAAATAAGATAAAATAACAACTTTATCGTATTTTGCATTTATTTCCTTGCATTTTTAACACTTTGTGAAAGTAGCGTATGGACTGAAATCATGTTTAAGTTAAAAAGATACACGTAGAGCCATCTATCTTAGTTACTAAGAACTAGTGGAAGCTGAGTTTTATGATATACGATGTGCTTCGTACGTAATTGCTTTATAATGTATGGTAATATACGCTTTGAAGTAAGGTAGTTTTAAAAATTAAATAATATTAGCTTTTTTGTGCAATTACGATCGATAGATTTCTTCTGTCTTCTTTCTTAGATAAAATGTGTATATAAATGTAATATTAGTGTCAGATTCATAAATGATTTCAAAATTGAAGGCTTTTTATTTCCTCTATCTGGTGCAACAACTGTGGCTTAGCGTCAAGCGAAGCATCAATTTAAAAAAAAAGAGAAGAATGAAAGTGGAGTTTCTAATATTAGACTTTCTTTTTCGAGCGTCCCTGTTAAAAGCTTGTATTATTTTAAACTAAAAATTAAAAAAATAAAAAATTAGCTTCACGCTATATCCCGCACACAGCAGGGTAGGGTAGTGTTAAGACACTCCCCACTTTCTGCCGAATTCTGGAGGCATTGCGTGTTGAGTGGCAGAACTCAACGCCGCGCTTAACCTCGGCACCAGAGCGAACAAATGGAAATATAAATTTAAGTAGATATTTCATCTCCTCGAGTGGGGATCGAACCCACAACCAGTCGGTTTTGCAGTCACACCTCGTGCCGCTGCGCCACGACCGGCCTCATATTTTAAACTAAATAAATAAATTTACTTACTAACTAGAAATATCGTAGATATAGGATTATATCGTAGGTATAGATTAATACCATGCAATGGACAGTGCGAATTAAAATATATATATACATATAATATACAACCAAATTATTTAGTATTTTTAACAACAACATTCTTAAAACTGATGATTTGTGTATCAAACAACAAACACCATTTACATTTTTACGGTCCTAGCAAAATAAATTCTTATTTCATCCTTCGAGAATAATTTAACCTTTAGGAATGATATGTTTAAAAGAAAAAGGCAAAAGTAAAACAACAATGCGATTTAACAAAGTTAGTATGACCGCAGTTCTTGGATTTTCAAAGTGGAAAAGGAATCCGTAATATCTTATTATTAATAAATTTTCGAAGTTTAGGTTATCTTGATTCCAGTAAATTGCAGACTTCCTTATAAGTATTTCCTTTATTTCATGATATTGACTTAACTGGCGTTTTGCTTTTTTTAATTTATGAAGTTATCATTTTATATTATGGCGTATTTGTAACTGGGAGGAGCTGTATCGATGACAAGGGAGATGGTAGTGGGTTGAATTAATGCTTTTACTTTAGTCATGCATTTGTTTGATTTAAAGATTTAAAAAAATATGTTTATCATGGCTTGTACACATTAAGAGAATATTTGACATAAAATATTAAGACAGGTATAAAATATGTTAATATCTTATTGTAGCCAGGTTGAGGCCAGTCGTGGCACAGGGGCACAAAGTGTGACTGCAAATCGACTGGCTGTGAGTTCGATCCCCACTCGAGGAAGTAAAATATTTACTAAAATTTATATTTCCATCTCTTCGCTCTGGTGTCGAGGTTAAGCGCGGCATTGAGTTCTGCCACTCAACACGCAATGCGTCGAGAATTCGGCAGAAAGTGGGGAACGGAGTGTCTTAACAGTAGGTTCCCTCTGCCTACCCTGCTATGTGCGGGATACAGCATGAAACTGATTGATTTATATTTTATTATAATTATGTATGTAATTAGATCTTGTTTGATTTTAGAAAAAAAATGTTCGAAAAACTGGTACATTACGAAACACAAATCATGAGAGCTCCTGGAAGTAATATATGAATAAAAAAAATTCAAAGTATAAAAGAAAAAGATAAATCGTGAGCATTTTACATGTTTAGTGGCAGAACTCAACGCCACATCAATCATCAATTCAAATACAAATATTCCTCCAAATGAGGATTAAGCCCACAAATCATATATTTACAGTGAGACCCTTAGTGAGTCCCTTATTACCACAACGGCCTTGGCTATAAGTTTTTTGTATCTTCACGCTATACCCTGCATATATTACTAGTAGGCCGAGGAAGCCTAGCGTTAAGACAATTCGCTCCCCAAATTCGTCTGCCGAATTCCAGAGGCACAGCATTTTGAGTGCGAAACTAAACGCCGCGCTTCTATTTGACACCACAGCAAAGGAATTGAAATATTAAATATTTAATTTCCTTGAATAGGAATCGAATCCACAGGGGCACACTGTACCCGCTAGTGCCCCTGCGCCACCACTGGCCTCAAAAGTATTATTAAAAAAATACATTTCGTGCAATCAAATTAGTAGGATTAATGTACACAATTGGATAACGATTGGTTCCAGTAAGTAATCTATAAATAACTATTCTTTATTATTACAAAGGCCCTTAATCAAAAGATAGCATCTTAACACTGGGCGCGACTTAACTTCGGTCCACTGTTTTCTGTTATTCGTTTTGTTCATTCTACGATGAATTTCATGTTTTTTTTTTATATATTACTTAAGGATTTTATTTTTTATGATTAAATATATCATAAGAGGTCAGTCATGGCGCAGCGGCACGAAGTGTGACTGCAAAACCGACTGGTTGTGGGTTCGATCCGCACTCGAGGAGATGAAATACTTACTTAAATTTATATTTCCATTTCTTCGCTCTGGTGTCGATGCTAAGGGCGGCGTTGAGTTCTGCCACTCAACACGCAATGCCTCCAGAAATCGGCAAAAACGGAGGAACGGAGTGTCTTAACAGTAAGTTCCCTCTGCCTACCTTGCTGTGTGTGGAATACAGCGTGAAGCTGATTTAATTTTAATTTTAAATATATCATTTATAATACAGATTAAGTTTAAAATATTGAAGTTAAGTAACATGATTGAATATTCATGTTATTTCTGAAATGAGAATTGGAAACTTAATCTGATCTATATATTCTTAAAACCTTTTTAAAGAAATCCAGTAAAGAAATCCATAGTGGCCAGTCGTAGAGCATGGGCACAAGTGTGTGACTGTAAATGCGACTGGTTCTGGGTTCCTGATTTATTTTATTATATTATAAAAAAATGTTATAGACGTACTATTTCATATAATATAGAACACATCACGAATAATAGTATCGAAAACAAGTAGATAAATAATTTTGTTTATGTAGATATTAAAATTTGAATGAATGATTACGTATGTTATACACTTTTTTTCAGTTAAAAGGTATATTCCGCATATAAAAGAATAGAAGAGGAAATCGAGGGTTAAGACACTCCGTTTCCCAGTTTTCGTCATCATTTCATCAATTTTCTAAGCGTTGAACATTTTAAGCGGATAAATAAAATAAATAAATCCCTCCAGTGAGAGTCGAACCTACAACCGTCACCTTTACAGCCAGTCACTGTGCTGTATTAGTATGCGGATATCTGTCAAGTAATTATTCTTTACCAATAAAATATTTTTTACTAAACTATAAGTAAAGCGACATATTATTTATGTTCCGAAAAATAAAAATAATATTTGGCTACAGTTAACAGAATAAATCCCTGCTGAATAGGATGTTGACATTATATAAAAAGGTCAATTTTTAAATATTTATCTGATACTTCCAAAGTTTACCGTCCATAATCTTAAGAAAGTTTTTAGAGTTGTTCGAAACTCCGTGGACTGCATAAAGAAATACGTAAAATATTGTGAAAACATTTTTTGTGTTATACACTTTTGTAACAATGTCGCTTGTTTTATTTTTTAGGAAAATGTGAACTTTGTTTATAAATTCTTAGGAGTAGTTTTTTACACACAGGATTGATTGTTATTACTAAAACATAAAGAACAATATTGCTAAAACATAAATAATTTTTGTATACATTACTTACATGTTATATCCAAGGTTATATGTATCTATCATTTTTTGAGAGGCATTGCGTGTAGAGTGGCGGAACTCAACTCCGAATTTTGCTTCGATATCAAAGCGAAGAACGGAAATTATAAAATATTTCATTCGACCGAGTGAGAATCGAACCCACAACCGGTCACGTTTACTATCACACGCTTGTGCCCTACGCCACGACTGACAAGTCCCAAGATGCTTTGTTAATTATTTTAATTTATATTTATAGGTTAAAATAATAGTCGAATAGTCTTAGCAAGTTCCTTCTGCCTATCCTAATAAAATAAGAGCTAGCTGTGTAGATAATGTTCAAATAACAATAGATACTATTAAACTCCTTTCCCCACTTTCCGCCGTATTGTTAAAAGCATTGCGTATTAAGTGGCGAAACTAAATGCCAGGACCTTTGCCTTGGTTCCAAAGTTAATATAAAATATTGATAAACAATCATTTAATCCACCGTGTGGGAAGCGAATCTACAACCGTCACGCTACAGTCACACCCTTGTTCCTCTGCGCCACGACGGCTTCAAAACGAAAAACGGAATGCTTAAACTCTAGGTTCCCTCTGCCTACCTTGAAATAACGCATCCAATATCCGGAAAACAGCGCGACGCTGAAAAAAACTATTATAGAACACATTTACACCATCAACCCAAATAAACAAACAACTTTAAAAAAAAATTCCAAATCGATCTAAAGAAATATACCCGACCAATCGATAAGTGCACCGATCGTAATCACGAGTGAGCCCAAAATAAACGGTAGCATGCATCAATCAACGCGAGCCGGAGTAATGAACCGCGGCTTAATATTGGTTGCCTTCGTAATAAACATAAGCCAGAACGGAAACAAATAAGTAAAAATAAAATCAGCTTCACGCTGTATCCCACACACAGCAGAGTAGGCAGAGGGAACCTAGTGTTAAGACACTCCGTTCCCCACTTTCTGCCGAATATTGGAGGCATTGCGTGTTGAGTGGCAGAACTCAACGCCGCCCTTAACCTCGACACCAGAGCGAAGAAATGGAAATATAAATTTAAATAAATATTTCATCTCCTCGAGTGGGGATCGAACCCACAACCAGTCGGTTTTACAGTCACACCTCGTGCCACTGCGCCACCACTGGCCTCAAATAAATAAATAAGTAATAAGCAAATAAGTACGTACTATGTATCGGTGATGATCACGAATATTATTGGATGCTGGACATTAAAATATTGGCATCGAAACAGAATAATGTGTGTGACAATACGCTTATCTCCTACCAACATGTCATATGGCCGTAATTTCTGTGTACGAAGTGACCCATTATTTCTGTAGGCTATTTGGTCTTTTCATTGTGGTTGTTATAAAGATTATGTTTAAATTTTTAAATTAATGTGGTATTTTTTTTCTTTTTTTACTTGAATTGGAACGGAGGACGTTGAAGGTCTGTGCTAGTATTAGAAGCCGATGAGTACACTGATATAGACTAGATTTTGCAGAAAAAGAAATAAAAAACCAAAATTTTATGATTGTGGAACTGATGAAACTTAACATTCCAATGGCATTCCCTTAATAATGCTATCACCAGCTAACATGTCTAGCGAACAGCTAACTTTGGGAGAAGAAGTAAGTTCTAATAAAAATAGGAAAAGATAAAGATGGCGAAATATCATTCTATTATATCAGAAGATATTAGAACACAATATGGTACACATATAAATTAAAAGGTCCTTCAAAAGTTATTGTGTTATTTTTATTAATATAATAAAAAAGACTTGTAAGTTGTAAGTTCTAATATTAACTAAGTGTTAAGCAAATATATAATAATAAATACAAAGTGTTTATGTCTATTTGAAAATACAGTTCTCATTTCTTACTACAATTACATTTTGAACCACGCTTCAGACATTTTATCTGATGCCCGAAATTAGAATTTTTGCTCGAAAATTTTTATATAGCCACTTATAAATGTATAGAAAAAAAAATAGAGATTTCTTCTTTACGTATAATAAAAATATACATAGAGGATTAAACACATTCTTTGTCAAACATTGAACAATAAGGTGACGGGAACTTTATTAGGAAGGGCATCATATAAAGAACAGATTAACTCAGGAAAGGTGAAAAGAATATGAGAAACGGAACCTTTGTCCAGGCTACATTCACACACTAAAGGCTTCGTGCTATAGCTCGATTATTTCGTTATGAATTCTCATTTTTATCAATTCATTGCTTTAAAATCGATGGCTATTTTATATTTTCATTTTTAGGGTCCCGGTACCTCAATAGGAAAAACGGAACTCTTATAGGATCACTTTATTATCCGTCCGTCCGTCTGTCATGAAAATTTATCTCGGGATACGTGAAAGTATCAAATTGAAATTAGCATCAAATATTCAGGTTTACGGTCCCTTAGCATACAGAGAAAATGAAGCTCCTATGTTAACGCAATCAAAGTCGTTTATACTCACCGCGTATTCAAAAGGGTACTTCCCATAAACATACAGTTATGAAAGGAAATGCCTATATCCCGTAGTATATTGCATCAATATTACCAAAATAATATTTTCTTTTCGTGTACTACTTATTACTACTGTTTTAAGGAATATTTTTAAATGGATTATAAGTAATTGTAAATAATTTACAATTTACCTATTTCTGCAAATTTAAAAATAATATATAAGTGAAAAAAATATAAATATCTAACTGAGAAACATTACAAATTTACATTTGTAGTTCATTTCATAGTTTGCCAATTTAAATTAAAAGTTCTGAAGTTGGTACGGAACCCTCAACCGGCGAATCTGACACGTACTTAAATGGTTTTTTATATAAAACAATAAAGTCACATTTTTTTGTTTTAAGCTTTATCTATTATTATTGTGACATTAAAAAAAACTTTTCAATTAATTTTAGTATTCTTAATTAAGATATCATAATATTATATCTAAGTTTATTCATAGTTCATGGTGTTATAATTAAATAGCTGCTAATCAATATTCGATTGATACTGCAGTTTCAATTACTGAGAAATTGAGTAACAGCAATACTAATTTGCAGTAAATTAGGCCAAATAACTGTGGAAATAATTACATATAACCGTCAAATACATCGACTGGCACTGAAATTGATAAGTATCATCTATATATTAATATATACTTAGAGTAAAAATTGTATATATATAAAGTTAAATTTGTAGAATATTTTATATGAATAATTCCACAAAATGTACATTAAATTAATAAAATAAAAAAAGTATCTCGCACATAGCAGGGTAGGCAGAGGGAACCTAGTGTTGAGACACCCTGATCCCCACTTTCCACTGCGTTCTGGAGCCATTGCTGTTGAGTGGCGGAAGTCAACAACGCGCTTTACCTCGACACTAGAGCGAAGACATGAAAATATAAATGTAAATAAATATTTCATTTCCTTGAGTGGGGATCGAACCCACAACCAGTCGATTTTACAGTCACACGTTGTGCTCTTGCGCCACGACTGACCTCATTATTAATATATCTATTTTTAAAATTATTAAGGCACATACCACAAAATTTTTGACAGTGTACACTTTTGTATAAGTGAGAAACACGTTGCTATGGCAACGCGTATTTTTTACGCGTCAATTGGTGGCCCATATACATAGATTATATAGCATATTTTAAGAAATGAAAAGAAAATAAATATTAAAAAAGAATGTATCTCACATGTAACAGAATTAGCAAACGGAACCCAGTGTTAAGGCATTTTGTTCCCCACTTAATTTTCGAAATATTGCATATTGAGTAGTGGAGCTAAACACAGTGCTTTGTCTCGTTGAATTCCAAAGCGAAGAAATTATAAAATTTCAGAATTAATTTATTTCGCGTACAGAATTTACAACTGACTTACTGAGCAAGAAAATAGTTTTCATTCATTTTCCCTACAGGGAATCAAACCCACAATCGTCAGGTCTTCATCTGTGTCCTGTGACACGAGGGCCTCAATTCATTTTTTCAGAGTTATAAAACAATATCTTACGAAGTACATTTTATAATTGTATTAATATTTTTTCATTCAAATAACGAAATATTTGGCTTAAAATCATATACACCATTAACATTCCATTAAATTTTCCTGCAACGTATTATTTTCTGGTCGATATTTAGGATTTCTTAAATTAGTACTCATGTAATTTATTGCATCGACCCAGATATAATGACAGCTGATAAATATAGTACTCACAGCTTCTGACACACGCAGCTTTTAAACTTTTGGACGCTTTGCAGATATGACATTCTATAAATAAAAGCTTTATAAAATTTTAAATAGCAATAGTATATAAAATAATATTAGGTATATTATAATGATTGTTCGCGTGTTGTTTAAAAATTATATATGCGTAAAAGTATAATGATATACATTTTAAAATATATTTCAAAAATATTGTGGAGCAAGAAGAGGGTTGAAGTTGAAGTGTAATGTTGATTTGTTGTCCTTTCTTTAACAGCTTCACGCTGTATTTCGCACACAGCAGAGGAAACCTAGTGTTAAGACACTCCTTTCCCCACTTTCTGCCGAATTCTGGAGGCATTGCGTGTTGAGTGGTAGAACTCAACGCCGTGCTTAACCTCGACACCAGAGCGAAGAAACGGAAATATTAATTTAAGTAAATATTTCATCTCCTCGAGTGGGGATCGAACCCACAACCAGTTGGTTTTACAGTCACACCTCGTACCGATGCGCCACGACTGGAACGAAGTCCATAATTTTAATTCAGACTAGTGACCCACCCACGTTTCCGTCCACTACACAATATTTATTTACTAATATGAATTACTTTTTTGTTAGAAACAAACACTACCTGTTTCACAACATAGAACAGTGAAAATTCCATTCAAATCGATTAAGCCCTTAGACACTAGAGTGCACATACGCACAGACAAACTTCCCAAAAAAATTAAAGGTTCTCCTACTTTGATAAATGCCACCAAACTTTGTTATTGTTTTTTTATAAATCTTCCATTGACAATAAAATTTTAGTTGGTGATGATTTACTATTAGAGAAATATGAATGTAATTAAAAAATCATGAATCTTAAAATCAATGTAATTTAAGCCGTTATTGGTGACGTTAATTTGAATTCCAACTTTGGTAAGGCCGGTCTCAAGGACCGGCTTTTTTTTTTAATTTTACATATATTAACGGCAATAAAAAATAAATATTTGGTAAATCACACCTCGTTTATTGCATCATGCAATCCAACAAATGTAGGTCACTAAAAATCAACACATTTTTTCATATCTTATAAAAAAATTACGATGATTCATCAGATTGTATGGCTTCTCGTGGAAGCTCTTCAAGCCGACAAAGTCCGTTTTTGAACCTAAATATAAGAATTTATTAAAATATATAAGAAAATATAAGAATTTATTACATATTTTATAAAATACCAATAAAATTATACAAAGAACTGATTTATAAATTGAATCTATAATACCATAGTAATATAACAATAAAAAGAGCACGTACTTATACTAATTTTACAATTAAAAAAAATAAATATACAAATTGAACTTTGAAAAATTTACTAACGTAATTGGTTACGCCGGTCTCACGGAGCGGGTTGGTGCCAAAACTCTAGAACGTGGAAATATATTTTCTGTGTGTCATATGAACATTACGAAAAGTATTTTCGTAAAAAAATAAAAAATAATACAGAGATATAAATATAAAATAATACCTTATGCTATAAAGTAATCCAAATAAATCCTTTGCGACTCAATCTTCTTGATCAAAGTCTATAGGTGAGTAGAGTATAAGTATAAGTAAGTCGTGACTTTAGACGCCCTCCAGTACTCATATTACGAGGTATCGACAAGTTAATTTCTTATGATTTATGTTTTGTATTACTTCGACACAGTAATGATGCGATCGCATTTACGTGCAAGAGCTATTTTCGTTTAATCTTGTATGTACATAAATTGTAATCAATTTTTCTCGTAATAATATAGATATAGATATAAACAAAATTTATGTTAACACTCTCGCTACTTAGAATACAGTGCCTCAAGAATTAGGCGGAATGTGAGCAACGGAAGTGTCTCAATGGTAACGGAGTGCTTTAACACTAAACTCCTAGGTTCCTTCTGCTTACTCTGATATGTACGGAATACAGCGTGAGGCTAAAAAAAAAAAATGGTAAGTCTAGAGATAAAGAACGACATGATAAAATTAGATTAAATCTGCATACATTCTCTATCTGAAAGACGCGGCAAGTCAAAATGAAATGATAATGAAGAAGAAGTAGGAACCTACAAAGAAAATAAAACAAAAATACTTTTCTAGCAAGATACTTTACTGGTACTGGCAAATAAGAAAGATGATAATACAAAAAAAAATCTAAATTGAAAATAATTTTACGTTTTATGCCGAAAATAGCAGCGTACGCAGAGGCAAAATGGTGTTAGGACATTTCGTTGCCCATATGAACCCCGAGTTTGAAATATTGCATGTTGAGTGAGGGAACTCAACGCGGTATTACATCTTAGCAAAACGCAGAAATAAAAATATTTTTTTCCCCGAAAGCGATGAAAATTCACAATCATCACGTTTATATATTTTTTATTTATCTAATATATAAAATTTGCAATACATTCAAAATAATCTAAACATACCATTCTATGATATAATGGTACAAACTTGGTAGCAACAAAGTAAATGTCACCATAAAAATGAATATAATGTTTTTTTTACTATATAAAATAATTGTGTTAGTAATATAATTTAATATTCAAAGCAAGTGCTAAAAAAATGTTTGCTCTTAATTACTAGTAATACTATTTAAACAGGTTTAAAAAATAGGTAGGTATGCTAATGGACTAGATTTTCTACTATGTTCTTAGAATTTATTATTATAGACACAAAATTACCACTTTTATATAAATAAGCTTTTGCTTACATGCAATGTCGACTATACTTTAAGTAATCATCTTAAATTAAATCAAAAGTAAGTTGTATATAAAATATATAATATTACTATTTTGTATTTTAAAATAATTTTAATAATTTTAATTTTTTTTTATTTTTCGGATGGATCCGAAGAGCTGAAGATCGAGTGTGGTGGCGAGAATTGGGAAAGGCCTATATCCAACAGTGGATGATTGACGGCTGTCGATGATGATGATGATGATGATTTTAAAATAAAAAAAACACAAGCTATTAATATAAAATTTTTAAGAAAATTCATTAAAATCAAAAATCTGCTTCTCCGCACACAGCAGGGTAGGGAGATGTAGCCTAGTGTTAAAAAAATCCTTTCCTCATTTTCGAATCGAATCCACAACCAATTCCGTTTTACAGTCACACACTTGTGCCACTGCGCCACGACTGGCTTCAAATTTTTTTTAGGTCATATTATAACTGTTTACTTTGATTGCCATGAATATCTAAAGCCGGAAACAAGAAAATTAAGTTAATATCAATTTTGTCGGCGTTTCTTTAAATCGTGCGCCCTACGGATGCAATTTATTACGGCCAGTGTCTCAATAACGCGGCATAATTTTTAATTGTACAGCGATAAAACATATTTTGATCTAACAGCCGTTCTGGTTCCATTTGACAACAGGTGTGATATCACTGTTTTATTTGTTTTTTTTTTGACATTTTTTAAAGTGTTATTCCACACTTAGGAAAGAAAAATATTTATTTAAGAAATGTATAAGAGCTTATAATAATAACAATTACGCCTAAATTTTTAGGGTTCCGTATCTTTTAAGGAAAAAAAGAAACCTTATAAGATCACTTTATTGTCCGTTTGTCTGTCAAGAGCCTTGTTGAAAGTTGAAATTCAAACCATACCTATACTTAAATCTACGGTCCTACGATTTTCTGTAAAAATAATATTTCTACTTTTATTTAAAAATGGCAGATAGCATCTACAGGTAGCACTAGTTCAGTAAAAATCTGAAAACTAAACATAGAATTATTAAATAATTAAATATTTGAGCTAGCGGCTTTAATACACAATTTTGTTCCCTTTAACTTGAACCTGCAACTGTCACGTTTACAGTCAAATTGTTGCGCCACGACGACCTCAGAAATTAAATTACGTTTATACTCATATTTGATGACTAACGGTGATCTTTACGCCCTATTTTTGATAAAATACTTAACGACCGGTAGTTGCTATTATGCAATTAGATGAGATACATTTTAATCCGGAATAAATATTTTTTCTGTATCGGCCGCATTTTAACACTGTATTTAAATTGTTACATTTAAATTAATTAAAATCAGTTCAGTCAAAAAAAAAGTGCAGTAGGTAAGTAAAGAAAACTAATGATTTGAGTTACTAAGTTTAAAAAAAATTGAAGAAACTATATGACTGTGTAATAGTGTTCTTCTTTAGTTAAAAATATTTAAAAAATATATTTCTATAACCAACTTTGATGCGATTAGCTCGTAGCCTAACGAGTATTTAATAACTTCATCTCAGTTTTTAAATTTAAATATTTTACTCGCTGATAACACAGCTTAAGGTACGAGAGTGGTATTTTAAAATCTAACATAGAATTTTCGAGCGGTCCATTTTCAACGAACACAAATTTCTATCCATAATTCTAGCTAAAGTTAAGCAAATTAACTTAACTAACTTAACTTAACTTAGCTTCACGCTTTATCCCTTGCGGGGTAGTCAGAGAGAACGGAGCGCCAAACGCTACGGTCTCTACATACCTCTTTCGCCTCGTCCACTGTCATCAACCTCTTCATACATGCCCTTCGGGGGGTCCTCATGCTTTTTACGTGACCTTCCTCCAGTATCTTTGATACTGTGTTTTCGAAGGTCAACCGAGGTCTCCCCCTACCTCTCTTACCGCTCA